>CANTUT010000871.1:567500-612500 GCA_947687605.1 Reutealis trisperma
CTCAAAAATTTAAATTGTTAATTGTTCATCCAATGAAATAAATTTTCTAGCTTCGTTATTGATTAAATATTAAATAGGATAATATTTAATAATATGGACTTTTCTAAGTAAAATAAAAAAATCATAAATTATATAAAAAAAAAAGGGGTGGCAAAAAAATATTAAATTAAAAAATAAATAAAAAGGAGATAAAAGTGTCGATATCAAATAACATGTGTCTACGAAAAAAAAAAAAAAAAGCATGTGTCCACATTGTTAGAAACCCACGGCCACGTATACAGTAGAAGGAATTAAGAAGAGAAGCAATGGCGGCAAGAACTAAGAAGCCCAAGCCTATCACTTTCATTTTTTAAGCGATTGACCAATTTTTTGTTTTTTTTTTAAAGAAAGAATTTCATATACTGTTCGCTGGATGAAGTAGCGGATAGCTTATTGTCCTCTTCCATCTGTTTGTGGGACGATCGCCTTGAAATACATGGCGTGCTAGCACAGGGCAGATTGGATTACCATTCTGAGTATATGAAATGGTATCGTAAGGTGATATGGAGATGGATTAGTCTAATAGGTGCAGCAATTGGAGTGGTGATACGAATCCTAATTACCTTTCCAAATAAATTTAATCCAACTAGCTATTATAATTACATTGCATGTATAATGTTGCGTTTTTTCAATTATAGGTTGATGGGATCAAGCATATATATCTCAGATGTGGTGCAGATATTCACAGAACAGCAGTGAGTATTCTAGGTGCATTGGATGAAGAACGACGTGCTATAAGAGTGCATTCAACCCAAAGAGCACAAGAACCAGTAGAGATAACAGGTCTTCAGCAAGGGGACACACCAGCAAGTTGGAGACGTCGGCGAACCTGATAGAGTTATACGGACTGTATTGTATTGTTGTAGATAATAAATTAGTTTACCTTTAACTTATCTCATTGTATTTGTGTTTGAGTTTAACTCTTATTGTACACAGTCTATATTAATGATAATTGGAACACCACTCTAATGTGGATTATCATCCTAAACTTCTCAAGGTATGGCTGTTCTCCTTTTGTATGTGGACGGTATTGTGCTCACGGCTTCTAATGATTTGTTGCTGAAGTATTTGTTGCAAAGGCTCAAACAAGAGTTTTCTACGACAGATTTAGGCTCTCTACATTATTTTCTTGGTATCTCTTGTATTAAAAATAATGAAGGGCTGTTCTTAGATCAATCCAAGTATGCAAAAACGCTCCTCATAAAGCTTGAAATACAAAGTTGTAAGACTGTATCCAGTCCTGTACTAAAAATAATGAAGGGCTGTTCTTAGATCAGTCCAAGTATGCAAAAACGCTCCTCACAAAGCTTGAAATGCAAAGTTGTAAGCCTGTATCCAGTCCTATGGCATTGGGTGACAAATTTGTTTCTACAGATAGTCCCTTAATTTCAAATCCTCAATTGTATAGAAGTGTTGTTGGAGCATTGCAATACTTGACTTTCACTCGACTAGATATTGCTTTCGTAGTTAATAAGGTATGTCAGTTCATGAGTTCACCTAAGGAAATTCATTTTTCAACTGTTAAATGCATTCTGAGGTATGTTCAAGGGACTGTTCACTATGGTTTACAATTATACTTTCAAAGTTCTTGTCAATTGACGGCATATTCTGACGCAGATTGGGCTAGTTGCCTGGATAAGAGGCATTCAACAACAGGTTTTTGTGTATTTTTGGGTGCAAATTTGGTGTCCTGGTCTGCTAAAAAGCAAGTAACCATGTCACGCTCAAGTGCTGAGGCTGAATTTCGAGTTGTTTGTTCATACAGTTCAGAAGCCTATTGTGTTTTGTGACAATGTTTGCACCACTTATATGGCAGCAAATCCGGTTAATCATGCTCGTTCAAAACATATCGAACTTGATATTCATTTTATAAGAGAAAAAGTTGCAGCTGGTCAGCTCATAGTTCGATATGTTTCAAGTCAGGATCAGTTGGCAACATTGTCATCAAAGCATTGTCCACTACTCAGTTTCATCATCTTCGAGCCAATCTTTGCGTGTACCTCACCACGCATAGATTGAGAGGGGCTAATAGAGTTATATAGGCTGTATTGTATTGTTGTAGATAATAAGTTTGTTTACATGTAACTTATCTCATTGTATTTCTATTTGAGTTTAACTCTTATTGTAAGCAGTATGATAATTGGAACACCACTGTAACGTGGATTATCATCCTAAATTTCTCTTATTTACCATGGGTGACAAATGCAACCATCAAAGCATTGTCCACTACTCAGTTTCATCATCTTCGAGCCAATCTTTGCGTGTACCTCACCACGCACAGATTGAGAGGGGCTAATAGAGTTATATAGGCTGTATTGTATTGTTGTAGATAATAAGTTTGTTTACATGTAACTTATCTCATTGTATTTCTATTTGAGTTTAACTCTTATTGTAAGCAGTATGATAATTGGAACACCACTGTAACGTGGATAATCATCCTAAATTTCTCTTATTTACCATGGGTGACAAATGCAACTATCAAAGCATTGTCCACTACTCAGTTTCACCATCTTCGAGCCAATCTTTGCTTGTTACCTCACCACGCACAGATTGAGGGGGGCTAATAGAGTTATATAGGCTGTATTTTATTGTTGTAGATAATAAGTTAGTTTACCTGTAATTTATCTCATTGTATTTGTATTTAAGTTTAACTTTTATTGTACGCAGTATGATAATTGGAACACCACTGTAACGTGGATTATCATCCTAAATTTCTCTTCTTTACCATGGGTGACAGATGCAACCCAGTTGAGATTGATCTATCTCAGTCATATACACCAGTGCTACGACCATCAATGTTACGTATGGTATTGCCAGCTACTCTAATGTTACGTGCATCTAGGGTGCATAGACGTGGACGTGCAGCTGCAAAACCAGTTCAGATGGACGACCACAATTCACATGCTGTTGACACAATTGCCGCAACTGCTGTTACGGACGTAAGGTACATCATAGTTCGAAAAACTTAAATTTACTAACTCCAGCTGAATGCACACACGAGAAGGTCATCTCTGTCTGGCTCTTTATTTTCCATATTTCCTGTGATAACTTAGCAGTAGAAATTACTGTAGTCATATTTATAAATGTAGTCGTGTGTGGTTACTTTTCGGTGTGCAATTATATTGTATTGTGCATATTACATAAAAACTCCAATTACTATATCTGTACTTGGTTCAGGATGAAAAATATACTTAGGTTAAAGCCATGTCAAAAACATATTGCCTTCTAATGAAATAATTAAGGCAATCTATTTTTCAAAATTGTACAGAAGGTTAAAAAAATTCAGCAATGTCATGAATCTAAAATGATTTTTGGTAAACTACACATCATTTATTTCCTTAAAGCAGGGTTTTTGAAAGGACATAAAATGGTTTGCTTTTCTTCACTCTACAAAATTTGTATTTCAAAAGTTTGAATAAGAGTTAATACATGTAATAAATTTTAAATTCCTTTACTACATATGATGAATAATTATTGTGCAATTAAATTTGAGTCAAAGCTTTATTCTTATCCTATTGTGTTATTTCATGAACCAAACTCGGTCTTATTGTTTATGTATCCAATTATGTAACCAACAAAAAATCACACCTACAATTCATTGGAATGATTTAGAATTTACAATGGGCATCTCCTACAAATGAACTCATAAACATTCTGTAGGAAGCTTTTAGAAGCATCATCATTTGGCAACTTCAGAAGGTGGGCCACTTTAGAAAACCCCACATTTTGCCTAAGATACAAACTGTCATCAATCGAGTCAAGCTTCATCTCCTCTTTAAAGAGCTTAGGCTTTGATAATCCCCATTGCATTGCCCATATTGCCAATGGTCGCATGTAACAAAGAGATCTATACTGGTCATCAGTATTCCAGCCTTCTGGAATTTGAAATGAATAACTATAACCAGAAACAATAAATGTGTAAGTTTTGCAGGAAGTAGCAACAAAGATAAAAGATAAGAGTAATATGTTTTCGGAGAAAATTCGGCGGACCTTATTCAGGTTAAAAGTAAACTGAACATCTACCTACCTTGTTACATTTAAGGAAGTTGCTATGATAATTCCACCATTTCTGTTTTCGATAGTTTCTTATTCTAATACTTCACTTGTTCTCTATTGTTATTATTCTCTAAACTTATGATACTCTAGTGTTTGAGATTTCTTTGATAAGATATAGCTTCAAGAAATACTAGTGGAACTTTATGCATATATCCAAACATTTAAAAAATGGCAAATTGAAGTGAGTGAGAGAAGAAAACTCACCCAAGACCTTGTTGTGACCATGCTGCTTCATAGATACCAGCTGCAGTCTGAAATCCCATTTCAACCTTTTCCTCTTGGATCATAGAAGCAGCAAGAGCATATGTAACTCCAGGCCATATTTCTCTTGATTGCATACATGACATATCAACTCTTCCATCTGGTAGCATCCCATTGACTGCACCACGCATTCCCCCTTTCACTTTTAAGACATTGAATTGATAAATCTTTTCAAGGGAACTCCTCAATTGGTCCTCATCAACAATTGGGGAAAGACCACACGCTCTAGCATACCTATAATACAACTGACCATTAAGTTCATTTCCAAAATGTCAACAATTACATAAAGAATCGTCGCATAAAAGAATATGATATCGCCTCTAGGCTATGCAAAATTAAGCACTTAAAAGTACTATTGAGTTTTAACATACAAAATAGGGTATGAGAGTATGCCATGCTCACCATTGCCCGGCCAACTGATCAGTATGAATAGAACTATTACCACTGCTGTCATAATTGAAGTAGGAACCATTCCATAGTTTGCTATATATAGCTTTTGCCTTCTGATACTTAACCCAGAAATATTTAGCAGATGCATTGTCACCAACTTCACATGCTAAGGCTGAAGTGGCCTGGAGTGCTGCCACCCAAAGCCCACCACAATATGCACTCACACCAGTCACAGACCATGCATCATAGGTTTGATCAGGGAATCCCTCGTTCTCAATCATCCCATCCCCATCCTTATCAAACTGATCCATATAAGCCATTGCGACATATACTGATGGCCAAACAGCCCGTGCAAAAGTTTTATCCCCAGTAGCAACTACGTCTCTGTATATTTGGAGAACAAATTTAGGATTCAAGTCCTTCCACCTAGACGTACCAAAAAGGTTATAAGCATTTACTTCAAACCATGGATCGTTAAGCCCAATATCATGCGGAACAGCACCAAGAACTTTTCTTGGAACCCGCTTTCCATCATTCATTACTTGCATCCTAGTAGGATCATGCATCATTACTGCTGCTGCAAAGTCTCTTTGGAGGCTTAGTTCAAGTTTTGGGAATAGCATGAGAAGTGCAAAAGATGAGTAGAAATGAACATCATAAGTATTCCACATGAGGTATTCAGAACCTTCAAGGTAGAGGAATTGACCAATATTTTCTTCTCCACTCTGAAGCAAATTTGTTCCAAAAGCAGCATTTGAGGTTAATGGATTATGTATTTCCTCAAATGTGGATGCCATCCTTTCTAGGATTTCAATAGCTGTGTCATTCTTGTAGGTGATACCATTTGCATTTCCAAAACCTGAGCTTGACTTATCAAGAGAAAATTTTCTGTCTCTAATTGCAGCAATACTCTGTATTGGAGGCAATCCATCTGTCGAAGGTAAAGTGTTACTTTTGATAATAAGGGTATACCAGGTTCTTGCAATTATATTTTGAACTTCACAAACTATGTGATCTGTTATTACCTGTCCAAACAGTTCCTCCGGCATTGAGATAATAGAGCTCATTGAAGAGAGTAATAGGGTACCTAGAAAAATATTTCTTACATTTAATTTCTTTTAACTTATCATAAAATGGAAGAAAAGTGAAGCTTTTTGAAGATTTAATATCAGATGCTCATGCTTTTAGCAGAAGATTCATCTTATCTCACCATTCAGGAAGTCTTTTGTCTTCCAGAATTGGTCTTTGCCATGCCTCTATCTGGGATTCCCAATGAGTATGCTCTAGTTTCCAAAAAAAAAAAAAATAATAATAATAATAAAAGAAGAAAAAAATATTAAGTTAAAGTTGTATAAGAACATAGTTATCAAATACCTAGTATTATTAGTCATCAAATACCTAGTATTATCAAATACAAAAGGGCCATATCACATCTTGTAAAGAGAATGCAAAAATTATATTCTCTTCTTCTTTGTGTAGAAAGATGTATGCAGGTCTTATAGAAGAATATGCATTTCATAAAATTTCAAAGTTGTACTATTTTTGTCATAAAAATGATATTGTACTTCTTCCTATAAACATCTAACGATAGTTTCAAGGCTGAGTCTCCAATTACATCAAATATAAGACAACGAGAAATTTTCAATAATCTGTTGTCTCTAAGCATTACCAAGAATAGCATCATGTGCAATATCAGCAGCTGCATCCCCTTTTGTGCCATAGAATTTTGTATATCGCCTGCTTGTAAGGCATTTTGTCAGTACAAGGAGCACAACTTCATGGATTAAGCTACAAGTTGTAGGAGACAGGAATAGCTCACCTGTGATAACTTCTTCCACTGAATCTTACTTCTGGACAGTCCCATGCTAATGAAAATGTTACTGTACGGGTAGAATTAGGAGGAATAGTCAAAGAGGCTGCTACCGCTGCTCCTATAGATGATCCTGGTTCTGAAGGTGAAGTCTTGTTGCAGCCTAGGTGGTCAAATGTCCCGTGCTATGATGAGGTTAAAGAGATTAAAATCTTCTCAAAATCCTTATATTAGCATCAACCAGAAATTGCATACTAATTCATACAAAATTTGTGTTCTTAAAAGGAAGAAATGTAGTTCATGCAAAGAAGAGAAGATCTACCTTTTTAATTTCATCCCACATATCTTTTGCTGTGATGCCCTGGCATTTGCCGGATATTAGGTAGCAAGGACATTCAGATACTTGTACATCAGGTGTCTCCTGTGCTGCAATGGCAAAAGTCAATGGAGGCTTCCCATCTGCTGTTCTGTAGGAATTATGCTTACCTTAATTAGAGATACGCGGCCTCAGTATCAAATAAAATATATGGAAGGGAATTTTTACTGATCAAGTTGGGAGTTTGAACTATTTTCAAAAATCAGGGTGAAAGACTTACCTGTGGTGTAAAGTGACTGCATGAACTCCATCTTCTTTCCTGGAATAAGCTAACTGTATTAGAATGAATGTGAAATTGCAGCAGAACATTATATCTGGTGCAAATTATAAATTTCATTAGTACATTTTTATATAAAAACTTACATGATCCTCGAGTTGAAGTGCTGACCAGAAAATCCTGACACCCCACCGACAGAATTCTGGATCAGAAATATAAAATTTTAGAAAACATAGGATACATAAGCAAAGTTTCATAAACTTCATCTTCTCTTGAATAATACTAGAACTACAAATTATGCAGTTACCCTGCTCGAGAAGAAAACAGAATTTTTTTTTTTAGAGCATGAGAAGAAAACAGAACTTAAATCTTTCCTAATTCGAACATTCCTTCAAAAATGATGTTTGCACCCTAACATGAAGATCAGAATTTGACGAGAAAGTAAAAGAAGAAATTCATTTGCAGAGCTAACTAGTCAAAACCATGTGATAGAATGAAGATCAAGCTTCTGAAATACAAGTACAAGATTCTGAACTTACAGCCCATGTAAAGAGCAAGGTGACATCTGCTGAAGTGCTTCCATAATTAGATAGCTGAAACAAACATAAATTCATCAATCAACGGCTAAAGAGAATTAATAATGAGAAGATGGGATTTCTTAGAAACCTCGTCTCCTACCGTGAATGTGAAGACTGATACAGGAAAGCTGCTCTCTTTGTAATTCTGGGGAATGAAAGGTGAGATTTGACGCGAAACAATTTTGAGTTCTGGGTCTGGTTCACCTGTTTTACAAATATTTGATATCAGCTGTATCTAATTATGGGCTAACTATTTCTTTTTGTTTTGGGATTAAGGCTGAGTTGAGTTGTCTATGGTGGTAATGAAGTGCTGATACCTTCATAGGTTGTCCAAGACCTTGGAAACAAAGCATTGTATGTACACTTTTCGCCATTTAGATTCCAATCCCATGATTCAATTCCTGAGCCTGTGCTTTCTCTGCATTTTACAATTCCTTAGCAAACATGAATTTATTTCTTAAGGATTCACCAATGAGATCATGAACAAATATTTTTAGTAATATATATATATATATATATATATATATATATATATATATATATATGGTAGCTTACTTCAGTATCTCTGGCTTCCTTGAGCATAATACAGTAGAAAACTTTTTACCATTGGGGCGGGAAACGAAAGCCTAGAAGAAGTAACAGAATCCTGATATTAAAATATTTCGGAAAGAATATACTTGCAGAAAATATATCAATAATGAAGCTTTTTAATCTGTTATAGCATGTCATTAGCAAAGAATAGACATATACACTAGGAAATTGATATTTAAATATGGAATTTCTGGAAAATTTGGTCCATTCATCTGTTTCTATAGTGTATCTTGATATCAGTATCCACTTTAATAATATGTCTAATTTTTCTCATTTCTTAATTTATTACATTTTCTTTCATTTATGCTTAGATTTTCTTAGAAAATAAAATAAAAGTATAGTAAAATTTTGAGAGTTTTTGAAAAAAAAAATAAAAATCGATACCATGGATTTCGAATTATGATATAGAACAAGAATCATTTTCCGCTCTGATATCATCTTACAAATTTGGATTTCATATAGTGTTGGGAATGCCAACCTCAAAAGTTAAATATTAAAATTGAAAAACTCAATTATATATAAAATTTATTTAATATCTTATATTTAATCCATGTGAGATTTTATATGTTAAGACAAATGTTTGATTAAAATAAATTGTCTGTTCAAACATTTAATTAATAAAAAATAAAGTTTAGACACTAAATATAAAAATAATAATAATAATAATAAAGTTTAGACACCAATAGTATAATTATGCCGATAAAGAAAAAAGGCGTATACTCGCAAGATTAGCTCTTCCTCATAATTGATTTATCCTTAAAAATGCATTTTGAGCAGAAGAAAAGCGAACTTACAGAAAACTGATTTGCCAAAACAGGACTTTCTTCACATAATAATGGAAACAATTTAAAGAATTGAAACTCGCCTTTGTAGCTTCTTCCAATGCTTCCTGCACTAAAATTCATGCTCTCAAATGTAAGTGCAAGAAAGAGAATCAATCAAAGAAAGAATGTGCAACATAGTTTTAACCTTCTTCAAATATGAAATTACTTACACGTACATGCAGCTTTATCTGATTATTTCTTTCATACAGATGAATTCAATGCTTAGGGTGTTCATTTGTATTTTCACTGTTCTAAAGTCATTTTGATCACAACTTCTTTGTCAGTAGAATTTACTCACTAAATATGCAGATGAAGATCAGAAGGGGTGTGCATAGTTCAATTAACCGGTTTGTGAGGTAAATTTTGGTTTATATTAATTAATTAATTTAAACTTAAATTTTGATTAAAAAATCTTAAATAATTATTTTCCAGAAAATATTTATTATTATTATTATTATTAAAATAGTTATTGAAAACTGAAAAATATTAAAAAATTCTTATTTATTAAAAGTGTTTATTTATATCCAAAAAATCATAATATATATATATATATATATATATATATATATATATATATATATATATATATATTCGTTTTAGTTTGGTTAATTATTCATAAAAATGATAATTTGTATACTGAACCATTGGATTTTGATTAACCACTTTTCCAATTCTATTTTGAATCGGTTTTTTGTTTGTTTAATCAGATTTTGATTAACTACTTATTCCCAGGCTTATTTAATCAAGTACACCTAGACATAATCTAGTAGCAAGTACATATTTTCTTGAGAACTTGGGATCGACTCTCCCCTCTAATGCTAAAAAAAAAAAAAAAAAAGACTTATTTATTAATCAACGAAGATCATTCTAGGGAAAAAGTCAAGGAAATAGAGTAAGAAAGAAAAGCTAAGGAAGATCATTCCTAAAAAAAAGTCAAGGAAATAGAATAAGAAAGAAAAGTCAAGGAAGATCATTCTAAAAGAAAAAAAAAAAAAAGTCAAGGAAGATGTTTGAGAGTAGAATGAGTTGATAAAATAGAATAATGGGAGCAGATTACTTATCTAATGAAAACTCTTCCATTTAAAATATTGAATAGATAATGTGATATTTTTTAAAAGAAAATTCTTAACTATTTTTTGTGTAAGTATTTTTATTATGAATATGTCATTATTTTGCGTGTAAACACATCAAAAATTTTTTACACCTGCATATAAGTCTCCACTTGATATATATATATATATATATATATATATATATATATATATATATATATTATTAGAGAAATTCTTAAATAGATTTAATCTATCATGTCATCTATAAATTTAACTAATTATATATTAATATATGATATTATTTATTAAATATATTATTAGTATTAGATGATATTTAATCACTAATAGTTAATGATAATAAATAATTCAATCAATGTAAATATTATATATAATAAATAACGCTGCGTTAAAGTTTATTTAAGAATTTTTTTTACATTATTAATATTATTCTAAAATATTTTTCAATAATATTATTTTACCTTTATTATTTGACTTTTTAGAATATCTAGTAGTTGATATTTTTCGCTATCCTTTAATTATTCAAACACGAAATAATAATAATAATAATAAAATGCATAACAGCAGCCACAGGCATGGTTGTGGTGATGACTGATGAGCAGAAGAAAAGGAGAGAATACCTACCCAATGCCGCCTAAGGGAACGCCATGATCACCCGTAAGCACGTGCTTTTTCGAAAAATCGAATATTGGCGACTGAAAACAAAGAAATAAATTAGAAAAGCTGGTATTTGGAAAAATCAAATATTGGAAACTCAACAAAAATAAAGCTGCTGTTTTTGTATACTGTATTGAAATGAAGATAACTATCAAAGGGAAATTTGACTAAGGTTGTAATAACATTACTTTTCCTTTTTTTGCTTCTTCTTTGCAATAACTCCATAGTCGCACGCCTATTGGAAGCTTCAAAAAATACCAACCACTAAATAAGATATTATAATAATAATAATAATAAATAATTAACAGCTGTATTGTGTATGAAGGAAAGTTATAATGGTCTCTTCCCTCAATTAATTATTATTATTATTATCATTTTAGTAATTTGACTATATTGCAGTCGGAAATCGCAATCCTATAGTTTATATCAATATTTTAAAAACCATATCTAATCAAATTTGGTTCAAATCGGTCATATCGCAATTAGATAAAATATCTTTATTTTTCTTTATTTTTAAATTTTTTAGTCTGATTCTTATTAATAGATGTCTAACGATTAAAAATCGGTCAAAATATAATTTAATTAGAAAACATTTTTTAAGTGAATCAAATCGGATTGACAATTAATTTTCAGTTTAACTAGTTGAACCGGTTAGTTCGATTCAGTTTTTAAAATACTGGTTTAGAAACAACTTTAATGCTATTAAATTAAAATTTATTATTTCAAGTTATTAATTTTACTATGCTAGTTTAAATTTTTCAAGTGAAAAAAAATTTCCTAAACCAACTTCAAAAACACTCTGAAAATATACAACGTTACAATTCGGAAAAATGAAGTAAACAAATGAAACCAAATTAATTGAACCCCAAAAATGCTTGTAAATTGCACAGACTAACCTATTTCTCATTTTTTTTTTTTTTTTTAACATGAGACATTGTTGAAGGGGGACTGCCATAATTTAAACTCACATCTCATTTATCACGAGGCAATTTAAACTTCAAATTTTTTGTGTTATAAGTTAAATAAAAGGATTTTTGAATTATTAGTTTAGATCTGTTCGTGAGTCAAGTTTGCATTTGAAAAATATTAAAATTCTTAAACGTAAGGATCGATCCTGTTTAACTCTCAATTTTTTTCATAGAGAAAGATTTGCGCGCAGCCTATGAAGAGGTGTATTAGCCTGATCGAACTTATATCAATATTTACTCCATCAAAGAAGGTAAATACTAGGATGACTGAACTATTAGCCTGATAAAATCTGCCATTCTTTCCTCTATCAAGTGGGGTAAACATCAGGTTTGCTTGATGAAACCTACGTGATTCTATACTCTTATCAAATCAATTATTACCTTTAATAATTTTAATGGGAATCATACAGTGTGAGTGTGACATAAAATTAGAAGCATACCATGTGCATTATTTCTCGAATACTTAGATCGAACGCCAAGGGTATATTTCCATTAGTATTCAATTTCCGTTGCCAAGTCAATGAAGGAAGTTTCCCTACATCGACCTAATCATAGAAAAATAGAAAAAGAATTAATAACAAGATTAGGTAGATGTTAAGGTTATAAATTTATAACAGTCATCAGATCAACATTCAACTGAAATGTCATACCTTTTGTACAGAAGAATCAAGAAAACAATCCTTTTCACCATTTTCTATGACCCTGTTCTCCATCTTGCCTGCAAGCCAAGAAAGTTAATTCAGGACAAAGCATCCAAAGAAACCAAATTTTTGTCTTTTTTTTTTTTTTTTTTCAAGATTAAGAAGTTCTCTTTCATCCAATAAAAAGCTTGAAATTGGACAAAAATAAAATAAAATAAAAGCTTGAAAACTACACAAATAAGCACCCTACAAATCAAAGCTCAAATACACATACAGAAAAGGGAGAAGAAACAGAGGAAACAGAGTTGCCCCTTTACAAGTAATAGCAGAGCAAGATAATATTGATGGAAACAAGCACAGCTTTGGCTGATAGAAAAGTAGAGATTGCTTGTTTTATAAGAGATAAATAGATAGAATCTCTTTTAGGATCACTGAAAGTGGAGAGAAACTGGGAAATGATCTTAGCATATATAGATATTCAAGAAGTTCCCTTTCTGTAGTGGTTAGTTGCTTAAATAAATATTGGTTGGTCAGTGGAATAATAATTATTCAGTTGTTATTGCATGCTTTCCCTAATTCAATTGTTAAATCACTGATAATACTTGCAAATTTGTTAAAGCTAAGAAAATGCCATATTGAAAACTATAAAATGGGAGACAAAACAGAGTAAACTACTTGCTCTGTTTCCATTAACTCACCTCTAAATTGATAATCCCAACACAAAACGATCACATCAATAATAAAAATCAACAACTTAGAAAAGTACTGAAAACCATCAGTAATAATCAACAACCCACAATTAGAAAAGTATTGAATTTAATTTTTCCTGCAGAAAATGGTGAGTTTCTTGATAGTATTTGTATACGAACTTATGAAGTTGTGGTCAATACAGAACACAAAAGAAAAAACAGAGCACTCTCTTAAGATCAAACTTTTTTCTTTTTCTTTTCTGTATTGTCATTTACTCAGTTTAACTCAGATAAACTTGAATGAATTTCAAGAATTTAAAGATTTAATTCTCAAGAAAAAACTAACCGGGAACTGTAAATTTGCTTCCTTCCTTCTTTGGGTTGTGCACAGAGAGAGAGAGAGAGAGAGAGAGAGAGAAATATATGGTTGAAGGAAATTTCTTTTGCTCAGAAGCAAAACATTAGAGAGTTTGGCTAAAACTTAAAAAGCATGAAGGTCGTTGGAAAAGACATCATTTGAAGTTGACAGCATTCTCTACTAAGATTAAGGCTAATGTTGGCTGTGGCTTACTTTTCTTTAATATTGGCTGTGGATTTCTTTTATTTTCTCAATATTTTAGTTGTTTTCCAATGTGGTGGGTGAAGTGGGTGATTTAAAAAATAGGGAAATTATATTTTATTTTTGGGATTTGACTTGAGTAATTAATGATTTTTTTTTAAAAAAAATAAAATAAAATATCTCCTGATTTTTGTTTGGTAAAACCATTAGTCCTTCGTTCAATTTCTTTAGTTTTTTTTTATTAAATTTATATAAAATTATTAAAATATCATAATATACATTAAATATAAGAAAATAAATTATTAATTGAAATTTTTTTTATTTTAATTCAATTGAAAAATTAGAATTTTTTATTAAATGAGTAAGATTTAATGATAAAACTTTTCCAATTATAATTTTTTTTTGTTTTTAATATATATATATGAAGGTATTTTAATTATTTCATATAAATTTAACGGAAGAAATATAAAAATTAGATGGAAGAATTAAAAAATTTAATGAAAATAAAGCTCATGAACTATTTAGTTATTTTTTTAAAAAGAGAGACTATTTCGTTAATTAGGTTAAATTTTAAGAATGAAATAATAATTTAATCTAAATATAATAGAAATGAAGATGAAATATTTGTTTTTTGTGGGACAAATAATAAGATATACTGCCATTGCCCTTTTTCCATTTGGTGTAAATAATGGACCTTGTGTGGTTCCACATCAGTCCATCAAATATGAATGGCAATGGTAATTGATTATTGTGGGGGAAATGGTACAATATGCCCCTTAACTAAATCCAATAGCATAACATAAGTAGATTCTTATTTTTTTCCCTCATAGATTCTTTTTCATACTCTTGAATTATATGTAAGGACAAGCAGGCTCTCATTATTTTTTCTCCTAATAGACTTCTTTTTTTTTTAAGTTAAACACATAAGCTTTTTTGTGATAAAAAAGCAACAACAATTTATTTTTTTAAAATATTGTTAATGGAATTTTTTATTTTATTTTATCTTTAAATAAATATTTAATATTTTTGTATGAGAATTTTATTAATTTAATAAAAAATAATTAAAAATAGCTTAATAAATAAATGACAAAAAATTCTAAAATTCAAAATAAATATTAAAAAACTAAAATTGGTGTAGTAAAGTTAAATTTTAATGATTTAGTTTTGTTCATTATCGTAATATTTGTGAATAAACTGATTTGATTATAGATTAATAAAAAGATTAATTTTTTTTCCTTTGTTTCTCATGAGCTTTTTTTTTTTAATCGATTTATTGATAATTAATGATAGGATAATTGTGTCAATGATGAAGATAAAGATGATGTGGGCATTAGTAGACATTGGACTAAATAAATTGCCATTACTTGCTTGTGTAACAAAAGGAATTAAGAGTTCAATTTAAAAAAAAAAAAAAAAAAAAGGCCTGTTGGGAACAAAAAATGGGATTTACTTGTGCTATTAGATAAATATTTGAGGTATGACTATATCTTTTCCAAAAAGAAAAAGCCCTATTGAAAAAAAAAAAAAAAAAAAAAAAAAAAAAAAAAAAAAGGTCTACCTAAGCCATTGGACATATTTGAAGAGCATGATTGTACTTTTTTTCTTATTTTGTTATATGTAATTTTATTTTTATTTTAAATTTTTATTAAATGTAACTTTCACAATTAGCAAAGAAAAAAACAAAATTTATCAGAAATTTAATAGTAATTATGCTGTATATAAAGAGAAAGAGATTCGTCTTTGCTTCTTCTTGATCTATCATTGAATTGAGAGCGTGCTAAACGTTTTTTACCAAATCCCATATAAAAAAAAAATTCTTTAATCATCGGATATTGAAATTATCACAAAATCTTATTGATTTTGACTGGAATATATAATGAAGCCAAATTAATTGAAAAGAATTCGCTAAATATATATATATATATATAGTTGAATTTAAGTCCACCTATCAATTAATTATGGATAAAGTGATATTTCACCCTTGTATAGCTTAAATCTAATTTATTCCATTTAAGAATTATTTTCCTTAATTTTGATTAGAATTAATTACAAAATATTATCAAAGATTTGTTTTAATATACAATGTAATTCTCCGACTATAAATAACAATTCGCTTTTATTTTAAGACAAAAATATTAAGAATTTATTTATTTTTTATTATTTTACCATTTAATCTAGCCATTAATGTATTAATTATGTTACAAAATGTGATTAATTAGATGTGCCAAATTTGATTGCAATCTGAATTCTCTTACTCAAATCTGATCCACAATCCACCCAAATTAATATATAACCTAAAATGACTTGATATAAATTAATAAAATATAATATTTTTCAAAATAAATTTCAAAAATTATATATTTTTAAAAAGACAATAATATGAGATAATTTTTTTTTTGGTTTCACCAATAAGCGTTAAAATCCTTATCCCTAAAATCTTAACATGTGTGCAACTAAAAAAGATTGCAATTTGCAACAGAAAAATAGTAAACAAAAATAATTCAAAGAGAAAAAAACAAGTTTGATAAGATAGTTTATACCCCAACGTAAAGGACAAACACACAACCATCTGTTTGGAAAACTTCCTTTATTTCTTCATCAACTGCACCCATATAGCTCACCATCAACTTATTAAAAATGCAACAAAGTTAGAGAAGTTAAACAAGATTGTAACTGCATACAGAAGTTGAGCTAACGGTAAGTGCACATTTTGTTGAGGTATAGATTCAAAATTGATTCTTTCTCTTAATTCAAAATCAATAAAATCTTTGATGAATTTATAGATGATAATTATTCTATAAAAATTAAGGATGGGGATTTGGGTGTTAATGATGAGTGTGATGATCTTGATCAGTTTCCTCATTTTGATATGCAAGGATTGCCGGTGAATGATTTTATTGAGCTAGTATAGCTGGTTACTGATTTTATTGGAACGGAACAGCATCCTTAGGCTTCATTGTTTGTTGGAAATTGATCTCATGATAGTGGCAGTGATCTCCACTTTTGTCTTCCATTAGTCAGTAATGGATAGGGTTACTAAGTTCAATTCGAGTGAGGTTAAGGATGAGGAGGTTCAATGATACTTCATTCTCCTGGGATTTGTGTTGGGCTTGCAACCTAGGTTTTTCAAGATCAAGAACTTTGCTATGAATCAATGGGGTGCTAAGGGTTTGTTGAGGTTCAAATAAAATTTTTAGGCAAGAGTATAGAAAAGCCCTTGACCTTGGGCCAAAAGAACACATTGGCCCTTTGGACCTTTAATAGGTCTGTTAAACCATCTTTCTTTATATTTGGGCATAGAAAGACCCAAACTCAACAGAAGCCTTTACTCTATTATCTGATATGGGCCCAAATCTTCCAACTAGTAGTAACAAAAAGAACATCTAGAATGAGAGTAATCAAAACCCCAAATTAGAACTTGGAACCCTTATTCCCATTTGTAATTGAGCTTCCTAATACTCCACTAATGTCTTCTACTTTGTCTTTTTCTTCTGTGCAATTCAATGGCAATCGATATCACTCAAGATGTGTGGATTTACAAGGAGAAAATAAATATGACTACATTCCACAACTTCCATAATGCAAATGCATTGAGATTGCAAAAGTTTGGACAGTATGGAAGGTAAAGATTTTGGGACGCAGGCTTTATGCTTGCCGTAGATATGATGTAAATTGATTGTTTTTCATTTTAATTATCTGTATATGGGTTGTGATTTGATTGTATAATAATGGAAAAATTGGGAAATTTTAGGTTGGTGGGTACAATTTCTTTAAATGGATTGACAATAAGATGTGTGAAAGAGCTAAAGATGTAATTAATGAACTCAATGTTTTAAGAAAGAATTTGAGGAGGGAGAACAAGATTTTGGCAAGATAAAAAGGTGGTCCATTGATGCATCTTGCTTTTGTTGGTCAAACTATTGAGGCTGACATGGAAGAATTAATTGAATTGAAGATTAAGTTGTAACAACATCTTGAAGCAAGTAATAAGAAGAATAAATTATATAAAGTTGAGTTGGGAATGTCATGGTTTTTGTTTATTATGATTATGCTAATTATGTTGGCATAATGTGTAAGGGTGTAAGTTTGGCAGTAGTGATCAGTGCAGAGCTTTGTAATTGTGCTCGCATTTTGTATTCTGATTAGTATTAAGTTTTAGTATGATGGTAGTGTGTTAGTGGTAATGAAATGTCAATTGTCCAATGTACTCAATGGCAATGTGTTAATGAAAGGAAAAGTTATTATAGCTGGTTGCTTTTGTAAATTTGGATTCATTATCATAATTTTATTATTCAATTGTAGTGCATATTTGCAAATTGACATTAGAAATGACAATAGAAATATCCAAAAAAATAATACTAATTTAGGAGAAAATGCTATAAAACAAAGCATTCTTAGTTCCTATTATATTGCATTATGGCCAAAAAATAAGTATCAATAACATTCAAAATATTCATTTGGCAGAGCATTTATAATGCCTGTGGAAGTTGATTTACGTACTTGACTTACTATCAGTTGAAGTTCACTAGGAACTCTATTGTTCAAAAAATACACAACAAAAAACAAACTGCCAAAGATACAAAAATTACAAATAATATGATAAGTTAAGGAAGTTTGCATCACAAAATAAATTCATTTCTCTGATGGTGCTTAAGAAGTAGTGCTGGATCCATCATACTTAGATTTATTTTGCATTCTTCTAATCTTTTGTTGCCGCTTCTCTTCCAGTTTTCTTACACTAACAGCTGATTGTCCACACTATGTGAAGTCTGTTGAAGCCTTAAAAAGCAAATTTGTACCTTGTCCTTCAGCCACAAATTTGATCTTCCTTGTTAGGGCAGTAGTTGAATTTGTAGGCTTCCTTCTAATTTGACACTTTGCTCTTTCTAAGAATGAGTATCTAAAAGTTCACTCATGGTTCTCATTATCAGATATTATACTTGACTATGTCCCAAGATTAATCAGTACATATGACCCCAATATATGCTAATAACAGTAAAAGAAAAAAAAAGGGAATAGTATTATCAGCAACTATAAATTTTCCAATGTGTCTATATAATAAGTTGTAAATTCATATGAAAGATGAGCATACATGGTAAGTTGTTTTTGTAGTCTCTTCATCTATATAGATACCCATGCCACAATAACCAAATGAATTTTTATTAACCATTTGCACATTGGGTTTGGATTTCTTTGCTTTTCTCATATTCTGAATTTGTTGCAATTGTGCAGACAAATTTAGTGCCTAAAATTTGGAATTTAAAGATAAATTATACATACACACATATTAAAAAAAAAAAAGTGCAATTGGTTAGGTAAATTAAAGGCATGGCAATAGGGAGAGAGATTGATGTACCATATTAGTTTGTTTGTCATTTGAATGGTTGTTAACCCCCTATATGGCTTGCAAAAGGCCTCTTCCCTCTTCTAATTGATTTAGGAATTGAGGATTCACCAATGCTAACCTGTGAGATAAAATCAACCCATAAGAAATTCAACATCTTATCAAAGTTATTACAAACTATATTAAATGTATAGTCAAGGGATTGAAGCTCAAATATATGAGATTTTAGATTGAATAACGTCAGTATCCATTGGGGCATGGCAGTCAACTTTATTCTAGAATTCCAACTTAATTTCATATGATCATTATCAACATCAAGTTGCTACTGAGTTTGATCTCTTTGTAGCTTCTCTTGTTGTGACCAATTTGATTGCAAATAATGTAGGTCATATTACAACCCTTTCTTGTCAGATTTCCATATCTTGTATTTTGCCTTGTCTCCCACCTTTCTCTGACTCTTTTAACTTTTGGCCTACCAAGCTGTGCTTTAATTTTTAAAGGTTCTATTGGTGCATATTCATTTAACTTCCACAATTTATATCCACTAACTAGTTTTAAATGATGTGCATATGCCTTGAGGTATATGGACTTGTGGTATTAATTGGATATAAAATGCATTAGATCCTTCTTATCATACAAAATTGTACTGATTGCATGTGGACAAAGAATGCTAGTTACATCCCATGCTCTACATGTACACAATCTTCTTTCTAATGCAACACAATGTTGATCTTCACCGTGACTGACCTCAAATCCATCGTCACATGCAAATAGAATATCACATTTTGTGCTAAGTCTATAGTTGGTCTCATAAATGGTCATACATTCAACTGACCTATCGTTTTTCCACTTATTTCCATATTATCCATATTCCTCTAGTCTTGTCATCATCTTCTTTCTAATTTCATCTAAAAGACTAATAATTGATTTATCCTTGCATTCCTTAATCCATGCATTGAAGGACTCGTTGATGTTGTTTTCAATCATGTCACTGCAAGATCTTACGTTGCAATATGCCTTACACCATTTCTCAGGGTCGTATTTCACCAAGTCTTACACAAAATTCTTTCCATGTTCCTTAGATAACACATTCAAATTATCGTTACACAACTTTCTTTCCATGTTCTTTAGATAACACATTCAAATTATCGATTGAATCTTCTTTATATGTGCTCCATGCACAAATCCAAAACTTCTTTCGCTCACCAACACTCTATTTTTTACTCCAATTAGCATAGATGTACCTAGCACACCATCTATGCTCACTTGTAGTAGTCCTTCATCCACAACTGCTCTTAATCCTTGCAACTATAATAACATTCAAACATATTAGAATATAAGTATGAATGTAATTCATACATTGAAGTTCTATTAATATATATATAACTTTTGCAAATTTGATACCACTATTAGTCTAGAACCATCTGTGTTGAACACTTTTTTCAGTCAATTAATGAACCATTTCCAATTCACCTTATTCTCAACATCCACAATAGCCCAAGCTATAGAAAACATCTTATTATTTTCGTCTTTACCAATTGCAGTAAGGACTTGTCCTTTACATACTCCTCTTAAAAAGAACCCGTCCATGCTAATAATTAGCCTACACCCAGCCAACTGTTTGCATGCATCAAAACACATAAATATTCTCTAGAACACTCTTTTTCCTTTCCATTCTTCTGGATCTAGATCCATCTCATAACCTTTTATCTTTACAGCATATGATTTAAGCCTTTCAAACTCAATTTTATAGTTTGATGACAACTCCATCTTCACTTTCTTCTTAGCTCTTTTGCATTTAGCCAAAGAAACATGCAATTTATATCATGGACCCAAGACCATGTAACATCTTGGTCCTGGGAAATATAATAAATATTATGCATAGTAAAATTATTCAAATGACAAGTTGGCATAATTGGTTAATACAACAACTTTAGTATATGGAGGCTCTAGGTTCAAACTGTATGAAACATTGAAAACTCTCATTTTTTTTCTTTTCCATTTATTCTTTGTATTTTCTCTATTTTTTTATTCTTTATTCTTTTTGCTTTTTAATATAACAAATATTGAAAAATATCATTTTTTTTATAACAATGAATTTTCAAAAATCATTTTTTAAATAATAATGATAATTATTCTAATTAAATTTATATTAATTTTTATAAGAAAAAGATTATATTAATAGTTGGATTTTTTTATTTGATTATTATAATGATAATTAATTTTAATATCATTAATTTTTCAACATAATTTTATTTATAAATGTTAACATTTTTATAGGTAATATTTTTAAAATGGTTTTAGAGATAATTTAACAAAAAGATAAATATTATATTTATCCTTTTATGACCGTGAAATTTCAAAAATAAATATTTTTTTAAATAATAACAAATTTATTGAAAATTCACCGTCAAATATAATTTATATAATAATCATGTTCACCACTTATAAGCAATATGTTCGTTAAGCATTACTTATAAATTTATCAAATATATAGTGTAGATTCATCATTTGTAAACTATAAATTCATATTAAACTTTAAATTATCATGTTTATTAGATTTAAAATTTAGGTTTGTCATATGTAACTATCAAATTCATTAGATATAATGTTGAGATTCATTATATATTATATACAGATTTATTATCTTTTACTGTCAAATTTATGATTTGATGATTTTATAATTTTATTTTATTCATTCCTCATATTTATAATTTTCATTCTTTAATATTTTACATATAATTATAAGATTTATCAGATTTAAAGTTTAGATTAATCACATATAACTATTAAGTTCATTAGATATAACATTTAGATTCATCATATTTAACTATCATATTCATTAGATATATCACATGCAAATTCATTATCTTTTATTATCAGATTTATGATTTAATTATTTTATAATTTAATTTTATTCATTTCTCATATTTATAATTTTCATTCTTTAATATTTCACATATAATTATGAGATTTATTAGATTTAAAATTTAAATTCATCACATATAACTATCAGGTTCAATAGACATAACGTTTAAGTTTATCGCATATAACTATCATGTTCATTAGATATATCACATGCAGATTCATTATCTTCTATTGTCAGATTCATGATTTAATTATTTTATAATTTAATTTTATTCATTCCTCATATTTATAATTTTCATTTTTTAATATTTCACATATAATTTTGATATTTATTAGATTTAAAGTTTAGGTTCATCACATATAACCATCAGATGCATTAGATATAACGTTTAGATTTATCATATATCATATGCAGATTTATTATCTTTTACTGCATAATTCATGATTATAAATCAATACTAAATTATTTTTTTTATTAATCAACGACTAGCTCTATTATCTTGATTAAGTAGAATTCAAACAATATAAGCAACAGGTTTATTAAGTGTTACTTATAAATTTATCAAATACATGGTGTAAGTTTATCATATGTAAATTATAGATTCATTAGTTATACTAGTTAGAAAATAAAATATATTATTTAAAAGTAATGAATTTATGTTTTATATATTATGAACTTATATTTTATAACTGATGAACTTATCTTTTATGATTTATAAATTTTGATATATTAGTTTATAACCATAAAAAAATTTTAGATGTTATTTTAATAATATAAATATTGCAACAAAATTTTAATATCATAAAAATTAAAAATATTATTTTATAATATATATATATATATATATATATATATATATATATATATATATATATATATATATATATATATATATATATATATATATATATATATATATATATATATATATATATATAAATTTATAAAAAGTGAAGTTTATTTGATGCATTAAATAATTTACCTAAACAAATATAAAATAATATTTAATAATTCTATTAGTTTTTCAAATTCAACATAAATAAAAAATCAAATTGATAATTTCATGGAAATAAATAAATAAATATTTATAAAAAATTCAACCATTAATATAATTTTTTATTATAGAAATAAATGTAAATTTAATTAGAATAATTAAAAAATAAAAAAAATCAATTATTAATATAATTTTAATTGCAAATATTACAGACAAAAAAGAAAAAAAAAAGAATAACTAAAAAAGGGAAAAAACAAAGAATAACTAAAAAAAGAAAAAAAAAAAGCTTTTGTTGAGATTTGAACCCACAACCTCAATAGAAAGAAATGAGATTCATATGTTAACCAACTACACTAGGCCAATACTATTGCTCATTATATTACGTGTATAATAATTAAAGTTTTGGATCTAAATCCATTATGCAAGGTGGGTCTGAGTCCATGATATAAGAACTCAAAGAAATATATACCTTAAGATCATCCTTAGCCATTTTCTTCATATATTTTATGCTTGTCTTAAGCTTGTCCTTAATTGTTTTCTTAAAATAATCCGCCAAATAATTGACAGATGCTCTAGGGTTCTTGAAAGTCCTGTACATGTATGTTCAAGTATGTAAGTCTTCACCAGTGAACAATCATTAGGGTCTAATCTACTTATAAATAGGTGAAATGGGCATCCTTCTTCACATTTGACCCTAAGCCTATAAAGCTCATTTTTAACCCACCTTAATGACTTTTCCCATGCTACTGCGTAATTGGCAACAGTTTGCCTAACCTCTTTAGCATTGGAAAAAAACATTCCAATATTTAAAGATGGATAAGATGCATCTTCAAATGGTATGGAATTATCTTCATCATCAATGGAACCTATATCAGCTTCTGAATCAGTATCCTCACTACTAGTACTTCCATGTTCACCCTCATCTGCACCCTCTGATTGCCTAAACAGTTGATCAAAGCTAAATCCTATGTTGTCTTCTTATACTTCTTTAGCTTTTCTTTGAACTTCTTCAAAGAATTCACTCTTGGATTCATCTAATTCAGGATTCTCAACCTCTTTCCCCTTTCTTTTATTTATTATCTCAACTTCATCACTTTCCAACCAATCATGTATTGCATTCTCATTCAAATCATCCCATGTATTGGATTCATTTATAGCAGCTTCCCCATATCCTAAATCAGTCCTCACACAACCAGTCACATCAATTTCATTAGGCATAAGTTTAGGTCCTTTTTCATCTTCATGAAATGGCAATGCAATGTGTTCTATAGCCTCTTGTACTTCATGATGAGCATATATACGCAAGCTTCTTACCTTCCCTAGTTTGTTAGTGATCAATTGTATATCATTATTAGAATTTGCTAGTAGCAACCCATCATCCAATGACTTTCTAGGTTCTCTAATATATATCTAAGTGCCATCAGGGAATCCAAACTCTTCTTTACACTTCTTTTTGATATGACAAATCGATAAGAAATTTGAATCAAATAAGTATATCACCTTTACTTCACCATTCATTTACTTTCTACCAGGGGGCTTACTCCACCAACCCCTATAATGGAAATAGAGGTCCATAGTGCCAGAAATGTTACAAAAAGGAGAGGTTACTCAATTAGTATTTTATTCGGTCAATATGGATTCCAAATTAGTATATATTTTATATAGATATGCTCACATTTGCCTTATTTTTATATTGATTTACCCTAGACCTGCATGTAATAAACTCTAATTTAATATTGGCAATTTCACATCCCCAAATAATATTTTATTTTTAAATTAATTTTTTAATTTTCTAGAACAAAGAGAAGGTAATTTTATCAGTATTACAAATGCAAAACTGTAGTGCATTAAGACAATAGATGTTGAGACAAAAAAAAAAAAAAATCATTTTTCTCCCCATTCCCATTCATACAAACTCATGAAACAATACAGACAATTAACAATTAACCCTAACATCTTTCTTTTGCATTATAATAGACAAAACATACACACCTGTTATGCATGAAAATGGTTGAAAGTATGTCAGCAATAGCAACTCAACACCACCATAGTTCCACCTTAGCCCTCACATGTAAAGTAGCTTTTAGTATTTAATTGTATTTAGGACAATTATGTGAAAAGGATGGATTGATATTACTCTCCTTCCAAGAGTTCTTCTTTCCTGCTGCTAGTTGGAAGCCCACATCAGATAACGAAGCTAAAGCTACTATTGGGTTTGAGCCTTTTTGCTCCCAAATATTAAAAAAAAAAAAGATGATTTAATAGACCCACCAAAAGTCAAAAGGGGCTAATGTGTCATTTTGGCCCAAAGTCGACAGCTTTTTTGTACATTTGCTCAAAATTTTTTTATTTAGGATAAAATCAACTATTTTTTTTCCCTCGTTCAAATCATGTCAATTCAACCAATACTAGCCCAGTATTAAGTTAGGCATAAAGACTCAATTTAGAGTCTGCTTACAGTTTGGAATTAAAAACAGACTGATCAAATTGAAATCATGGAATTTAATTTTGAGCCAGTTTTGATTTAGGTTTAGATTCAACTCAAATTATACCTAAGGGCTAGATTAGGCAAGTCCTACAAGAACTTGCTATAGCTCCTCGAGTAAACTATTACGTTGATGATGATTCCAAAGTTCAACATTATTAAAGATAATTTAAAGGAAAATTATATATAAATGCAAATGGTAGAAATTTACTATTTGTCAATAATTCATGTCACATTTAACAAACATCATATTACTGTTTATTTATATTATACAATGAGTAGTATAATATATAAAACTAAGCACAATAATAATATAATATAAACTAATCTTAATTAGTCACAACAGATAACACTGCATTATAATAATAATAATAATAATGTAAGGTCACATATAAACAATATAATAAAAAATATTGGTAAAACATAATAATAATAATAATGATAACCACTCATTAGCTATCTTTCAATGAAGAGTTGAAATCTTACCTTGGAATTGGGGATCTTTAGCAAAATGGATCTTGCATTTCTTGATTTATGCTCATTGTAATTTGAAAATAATCTTGCTGTTGTAAAGGACCTGGCACAAAAAGATTAGATAGATTAAGTTTAGCAATATAAAATTGGGAATAGAGTAAAATGATTTCATAAAGTGAAAATTATAGATACCTATATACATATAATTTTTAATTTGTTTACATTTTATTCCAAAATATATAATATAGTCACTCACTTTATAAATCATGACCTTTTATTTTCAAAAAAAAAAAAAATTGCCTAAAATGTATAATTTTTAAAAAATTAGGCTTATTTTTATTAATTAGACCTTGAATCAAAAGTTTGAAAATAATATAAAGTACCACAGAGTTAAAATTTGCTCACAAAATTGAACATATTAACTATGAAAATGTCTAAAAGGTTATTACAATAATGCATAGTTTTGCATCAAATTGATTAAATACGAATATATTAGGTGATTAATATAAATTTGAGAGAACTAATTTTATAAAATTAAAGAGTCCATTTTTATATTAATTACTTAATTTATTTGTATCTAATAAATATGAGACTTCTTCTCACTTTTTGCCATATTATATTCTTAATAATCCTTCAGTGCCAACTGGAAAAATATAATTTTTTGATTAAGTTTAGTTGACATTTGTAAACTTAAGACAATTGAAGGCTCAACATGGGCAAAAAAATAAATTTGAAAACTCATATCCGGACAAAAGATCTTTGAATATACTAAAAATTAAAATTCTAGTTTGAACTACGATAAAACACACATGAGATGATGTAATGACTGGTTAGTTTCTAATACCATGCCAGATTTTTTAATATAAATTTAAAATAACCAATATTAAAAAGTCAGCTATTAAAGTTGGATATTCCATTTCTATATGAATCACTTAATATATTTATATTTAATCAACGTGAAACTTTTTCTTATATTATATTTTTAATTGTAATGTACAAGATGAATTATATACGTAGAAAAAAAAAACTAATAATAATGTCATTGTTAAATTACCAAATTAATCTTCACAAGGTGAAATTATATATGAGTTCTAAGTTTTAGTCTAATTAACCAACAAAACAAAAATCCATCTTGTGGGAAAAAAAAAAAAGGTCATGAGCATAGCACATCCACGTTCGATGCCTGAAAGAACTCAACAATGAAGAATGCATTGGTTTTCCCTATCGCCTATATTATATGTCATCTTCTTCATGATCAATCTACTAAACAAACATGGATTTGTTTTTTCCTTATCTCGTTTACCTTACACTTCTCTTTCTCTCGCTGTCAGTTATCTTTCTATTTTACAAAAAGAAACCCTCAGCCTCTAAACTGAACAACAATCTTCCTCCAGGATCAAAAGGCTGGCCATTTTTTGGCGAAAGTTTCGAGTATGTGAAAGTAGGCCGGCAAGGAAACCCAGAAAAGTTCATTAACGACAGGGTGAAAAAATACTCGCCGGACGTTTTCCAAACATCATTACTCGGAGAAAACATTGCAGTTTTTTGTGGTTCTACAGGAAACAAATTACTTTTTACTAGTGAAAATAAATACGTAACAGCTTGGTGGCCTAGATCAATGTTGAAAGCCATGTTATTTCAAGATTCTCTTGAACTTTCAGCAAAAGAAGAATCTATAAGAATGAGAAGATTATTGCCGGAATTTCTGAAACCGGAAGCCTTACATCATCATATTCCAGTAATGGATTCCATGGCAAGAGAACATTTGAAAATAGATTGGTTACCAAATAAAGAAATAAAGGTTTTTCCATTATCAAAAAAATACACATTTGCATTAGCTTGTAGACTGTTTATGAGTATTAAAGATCCAAATGAGGTAACAAAATTTTCTGACCCTTTTACACTTGTGACATCAGGGATGTTATCAGTGCCTATTAATTTTCCAGGAACAGCTTATAATAAAGCAATTAAGGGTAGTAAATTTATTCTCAATGAGCTTTTGGGTATTATTAAGCAGAGAAAAATGGAGTTGTTGGAGAAGAAAGAAGAGACAATAAGATTTGCAGATTTATTAACTCGTATGTTGCTTTTGAAAGATGAGAATGGAAAGTATTGTATGAGCCAAACTGAAATAGCTAATAGAGTTATGGCTTTGCTTATTGCTAGCCATGATACTATTAGTACTACTATAACATTTTCCTTCAAGTTTCTTGCTGAGTACCCACATGTTTATAGCAAAGTCTTCAAAGGTAAACTTTCCAATTTATCATATTCATGGAATTATATGATTATTGCATTTCAAAAAGGATAAATAAAAGGAATTTAAATTAAGATTAATTCTCTTGATTAACAGAGCAAATGGAGATTGCAAGATCCAAGGGTCCAGGTGAGTTGCTAAACTGGGATGATATTCAGAAGATGAAATATTCATGGTGTGTGGCTTGTGAAACAATGAGACTATTACCACCTTCTCAAGGAGCATTCAGAGAAGCCATAACTGATTTCACTTATGCAGGTTTTACTATTCCAAAGGGCTGGAAGGTATGTTCATTACATTTATGATCCTCCTTTCCTGTACTATAGCAACTAACCTAATAGTCGAGTGCAGAATATTTTAAGTAGCACTAACTTGTGCCAATATTTTTTACCTTGTAGACTCACTGGACAGTGCATTCAACACACAAAAATCCCAATTATTTCCCAAATCCAGAAAAGTTTGATCCAAGTAGATTTGAAGGGGATGGACCAGCACCATACACTTTTGTACCCTTTGGAGGAGGACCTCTGATGTGTCCAGGAAAAGAATATGCAAGATTAGAGATTCTCATTTTCATGCATAATGTGGTGACAAAGTTCAAGTGGAAGAAAGTGATTGCTGATGAAAAGATCATTTTTGATCCATCTCCCGTTCCTGTTAATGGTTTCCCAATTCACCTTGAACCTCTTTAAATTTGTGGCCTTTTTCAACCGGCACTCGTACTAGCAGTATAATACTTTGGATAACACCATGAACTTATGCGTTGGACTTTCTTGCAATAAAATAATTTAAGAATTTCAGAAAGTTTATCGTTTTTTATTTTATTATTTTTTAATGAACAAAGTTATCGCCATAATCAAAATGGTTTTGACAAGAAATAAATATTATAATCACGCATCGCGCAGGCTACCGTCTAGTTTAGCTAATAACCTAGCCACCATACACAGATGCAAAAAGGAATGAGGCAATGAGGATCAGAAAGTCCCACAATCCTTGTCCCACCCCTCTCCCTCCCCACTAGGAATGAGCATGAACCTGCTAAATTAACAAAAATTCCCTATAACTTCACACTCATTAACACAAATTTTGAAATAAATAGAAAATGCTCAAACTATGTTCTTTAATTTTATCATAATAATTAGTTAAATAAAGCAATCTGCTCTAGATAACTTTATTACAATACAGTCAAAATGCAGTTGCGGAAACAAAATCAATCATCTCAAATTTTCCAGAATCATAGAGTCAAGCTCCAGAATCACAGAGTCAGGCTAGATGGAGCTCTGCTACCACTAACTAGTTTTGAAATCCAAACATTTAAACATCTCACATATAATTTGTTACATCATTCAGTACAAATTTCACTACTTAAAAGTTGGAATGCACCTGAACACAGTCAACGTACCTCCTTTGAAAGAGCTTAATTACATTATTTGAAAATGAGCACCAGGTCCATGTTGCTATTAGAGCATAAATGAAATAAGATTTACATAAAATTATCTAAAATTACACTCAACGTATTTAGTTGAAATTGAAATTTAACGCTAACCCTGCAGAGCTTATTAAATAACAAATATGAAATGTAGGTTTATCCAATATTTACTAATTATCATATATCAACTTTAGGATCACTGCATACTCAACAAATGTCAACAGATCATAGTGAATACTATACTCATATTTCTAATTTAATTTAAATTTTATTTGAACATTTTTAATCTACCTCATCATCTGAAAGGACTAAAATATCTGATTTCATATTCTTAAAATTGTGTCAAAATTTCATCATAATTATCCATGTAACTAGGACTATTTTATCCTATGAAAACATCAAATATGTGAACATAATATGAAGACAGTCCATTTTGAGCATCCAATAAAGCAATAAATTCCAATTGAAATGTGCAACTTGGCTGGCCTCTTAAAAAAAAAAAAAAAAAAAAAATCCGTTCCTCCAAGTATATCTCAAATCCAAAAGTTCCATGACCAAGACCTGATTCACGCAAGAACCACCGAAGGAGTATGGAAGATACATTCCAAATCCAAGTCTCATCATAATCCCCAGGCCAGTCACATCACTTCTCTAAGAGCAAAGTTTAATTTTCCCAATTTAGGATGGATATATCACTAGATTAACTATAACCTCAATTATATCTACAACAAAAGCATAATTCAATTTAATAGGATTACTCCACTGGTGGATATATCACTAAATTAAAATTAACTATAATCTCAACTATATCAGCAACAAAAGCATAATTCAATTAAATAGGATTAGTCAACTAGGCCTGCAATCTATTAATTGTATCCATCAATCGAATATTAAATCAGTTTTCCAGAAATCAAACCACTCTTAATTATATTATATTATTTCAAGTTTATAGATTCCATAAACAGAGCTATAAATAAGTCCTTAGTCTTTGTCCTCCAAGTTTATAATTTAAATCTATATTAGATTTTTATTAGTTGAATAATCATATCATAGCATATAAGTCAATCCAAAATTATAAAACCATTCTTTTTTTTTTTTTTGGTCGAAAATTATAAAACTATTCCAAATAAATAAATAATACCTACACGTATTGTTCTGGAATATCAATTTGGCCACAAACTGGAGTTTAAGTCTATATACCAACACTTCTCCAGTAGCTAACTTTCAATGCATCACATACTTTAATAAACTTGATGACAAATTGGAAATTTTCTCATGAAAATTAATTTCTACTTATTCATAAAAGCACAATGATTTCACCATAAAAATATCACACAGAATATGGACTATATTCTACTTAATATACGCAACAAGACTTGATAAATAGCATACAAGAGTTACATACTGACATTGAGTTCCAAATTCTGCACTTTGGAAATCTGTTCAGTTCCCTTCTTTTACTTACTACTTATTTCAAAAAACTTGTTCAAATACTCCATTTTATCTACCATACATACAACTAAAGGTTCTGCACTTCAAGCACCGATTCACATATACACATACTACACAAATTCAACGACCTATAATTTCAAATGCATCTAATCATACATACCACATAAAGAACCCCAAAAAAATATAATGGATAATATGCTAAAGGTTTGTCTAAAGTTCTCTCAAAAAGGCTGCTAGAAGTTCTTCCTATGCTAATCAGTAAGGCTCAATCAGCCTTTGTGCCTGGCAAAAATATAATGGATAATATACTTTTGGCTCATGAGTTGGTGTGGGGATATAATGAAGAGAAGGGAAAGGGGGACTGTGCTCTAAAAATTGATCTCAAAAAAACATATGACTCTATTAACTGGGATGCCATTGAAGAAATTCTAATAGATTTTCAATTTCTTGCACTGTTTATTGAATGGATCATGGTGTGCGTAAGAGCTCCTGTTTATTCTCTTCTCATTAATGGTAGTCCCGGAGGCCATTTTAAAGGAGCAAAGGGTGTTAGACAAGGGGACCCAATGTCTCCTTTGTTATTTGTGATTGTGATGGAATACCTATCCAGGAGCATCAAGAGTATGTGTAATTCTGATTTTCAATTTCATTCAGGGTGTAAGCCTTTGCTTCTAAACCATATTTGTGCAGATGACCTGTTGATGTTTTGTAAAGGTCAAGTTCCTTCTATCTATCAACTGAAGAATGTGCTGAATCATTTCCATATGGTGACAGGATTATCAATGAATCCCCAGAAAAGTTGTGTTTAATTTAGTGGGGTTGATATTAATAGTAAACGTTTGATTTTAGATCTTCTAGACTGTTCTGAGGGACACCTGCCAATAAGATATTTGGGGCTGAGATTAATAAGTCAGAAACTATCAAAAGAAGATTGCATAGTTTTAATAGAAAGAATTACAAAAAGGATCCAGACCTGGACTGTGAAATTTCTCTCATATGCTGGGAGATTACAACTTATTAACTCAGTATTGATGAGTATGCAGAGTTTCTGGAGTCAAGCTTTCATCTTACCTCAATCAGTAATCACTGTTGTTGAAAGACTTTGTAGAAATTTTCTATGGAGGGGGTCCACTGATTATAAACACGGTTGCCTTGTGAAGTGGAGGCAGGTTTGTATGAGTAAGAAATTTGGAGGCTTGGGAGTGAAGGATATTGGCAGATGGAATAGAGCTGCGGTTGCTAAACATGTTTGGGATCTCATTGCTGTTAAGGAGTCTTTATGGGCTAATTGGGTCACTGTTAATAAGCTAAAAAAGATGAGCTTTTGGAGTCTCACTAAAACTCTTAAAGCTAATTGGAGTTGGAGAAATCTATTGAAAATTCGAGGTGAGTTGAAACAGAGTTTTGATTATCAAGTTGGAAAAGGTGATTTTTCCTTTTGGTTTGACCCGTGGGTGGATGGGTTGTCCATGGTGGATAGATTCCCAAATGTTAATATAGATGATTCTGACATTTCAAAATAAGCAAAAGTGAGAGATGTTTGGAATCATAGTGAATGGAAATTACCTGATCGACTTGATCAAAATACTGCTGCAGCATGGGATTATCTTAAAAACCATATTGCTGGGAGTATCCATAGGGAGGATAGAATAGTTTGGAAGGGAACTCATAATGGTAAATTTTCCATTGCAAGTGCTATGAAGATTATGCAAGGGGAAAGGCCTGTCATAACTTGGTGGAGAGTGCTTTGGGGACACAATTGCATTCCCAGACAGAGTTTTATAGCATGGTTAGCGCTCAAAAAGTAATTGCAGGTGAAACCAAAACTTAAGAATTGGGGACTTGTGCAAGATGATAACTGTGTGTTCTGTGGGAGAGAGCAAGAAACCATTGAAAACTTATTTCATCAATGCCACTTTGCAACGGAGATTAGAAGAATTGTTAACACAGCCTGTTTATATAATAGAGATGAGATTTACTGGACTAGAGAATGGAGCAGATGTAGTAGAAAAGCTAAAGGTAAAAGTATACTAAGTCAAGTGAGAAGGTTGGCTTTGGTGGCTATGGTTTATTATATTTGGAAAGCTAGAAATCAAGTAATCTTTGAAGCTAGAACAATTAATGTTAGAACTGTGGTGCATTGGATTAGAAATACAATTTTGTTAAAGATGTATTCCAAAAGAGCTCATACTGTACAGTTTAGTATCTCGTATAGAAATTGTATTGAGTTGTAATTCTAGGAGCTGGGTATATGATTAGTTTGATTTTTGTTTGGGGTGTTTTTGTTGTATTGCTTATTGAGTTTGCAATAAGATCTTTTTTGGTGTTTTGACCAAAAAAAAAAAAAAAAGAACCCCAAAGAAAAAAGAATGAATTTCAAACTAGCAAATTCACCCTTTTCTCAAGCTCAACCTAATGATCACCAAGCATATCCAAACCAACCAAAATATCAATAATTTAAGGAAACTTCTAAATTCAAGTTGACCCAAATCAAATTTACCTTTAAAACCTATGTAGAAGCTCTAGAATTAATCTGTGTTGTTGTCTCCATTGGACAAATGCAGGCCACCATCTCCATCCTCGCTTGCTGAAACCTTCCATAACCATTGGTGACAATGAAAATTCCACCAAAAGCATTTTGCTTCCAACTATGGAGGCACCGAAGGAGAACATAAACTCAGCAAACCCCTCATAATGCATCATCATCTTCATCACCAACGGCTCACGAGGTGGTCAAGGGCCAAGCCTTCGCTACCGCTGGTCCACGAGACCAGGCAACGCCCGCTGCCGTCACCGAGCGCAAGCCCTAGCTCGGTTGAAATCTGGGCAGCAGCTCTACATCGCGTCGTCGAACCTCGACTCCCGCGATCGCTGCAAATCGCCGTCAGATCCAGGCCACTAATCACCAGCAAATCGCGCCGCCAGCCTCGATCGAGCGCCGCTCGCACCAGCAGATGGCGCTAATGCCGGCAAGAGCTCAGTCTCATCCGATCGCGCTAATGCCGTCGAGTCTCCTTGCTGCTCCGATTGTCTTCTCCGTTGCCGATCCATGCGACTTCGACTTTCTGCACTTGTTCTAGATTTCGATTGGCCTTTTTCTTTTTCAATTCATTTTTCTAGATTTTTTTTCTTTCTTTTTAATTTTTTTTTTTCGATTTGATTTTTTTCCTTTCTGCCTTTGCATTTTTTTTATTTTGAATATTTTTTATTATTTAAAAATATAATTAAAATTTTAAAAATTTTATTATTTAAAAATACGAAATAGTCTACCAATTTTGCACGGTGAGGATTTTAAATTGACGGGTTGCCCAAAAAAAAAAGATTTTAAATTGACGAGAAAATTAGGAGAATAATCAGACAAAAACTAAATTTAAACCTTAAATTCAGTTTTTTTGAAAAATAATTCAGACTCTGAATTTGACATTCCCTATGCAGGAGGGGGATAACGGCTGAGTTCAAGGCCTGCGGTTTCATTTGTTTGGCCGGCAAAATTTTGAAGGTGCTATGAAAATTATGGATGATAAATAACAAAGTTAGGTATTGAAAATAAATATTATATTTAATAAATTGACACTAATTTTATTTATAAATATCATGAATTGGTATAGTCGTAATGGTTAATAAAACTGGTCCTAATCAAGATATTCTATTTGTCTCTTCCTCAGTTGACATGATTATTACTTCTTTATATATTTCAAAAATGATGCATATCAATGTTATGAACATACTTTCCAAAAATTATAATAAGAAGCGCCTTAGTGAAGAGATTAGATGCATTGTCACTATATGGAATGCATTGAATATTCACATCATTGTTCTTTTTAAACTCTTTAGCATATGAAAAGAACTTTAGAGGAATATGCTTAATTCTATCACTTTTGATGTAACTTTCTTTTATCTAGGCAACACATAGAACATTATCCTCATAAAGTGTAGTTGAATTTTTATCAACTAGAAGTTCACAAGCTATCTAGATATTTTGTGTTATTGATCGTAGTGATACACATTCTCGACTTGCTTCATGAAGTGCAATAATTTTAGCATGATTTGAGGAAGTGGCAACAAGTGTCTACTTTTGAGAATGCCAAGAAATTACAGTACCTTCGTATGTGAATAGGTATCCAGTATGAGATCTACCTTTATGTAGATCAGACAAGTAACTTGTATTTGCATAACCAAATAATCCTAGTTTTCAATTGTTAGAGTAAAATAATCCCAAATTAGTAGTTCCTCGAAGGTAATGAAATAAATGTTTAATTCCATTCCAATGTCTCCTTGTAGGAGATGAGCTAAATCTTGCTAGAAGATTAACTATAAAAAATATATCACGCCGAGTACAATTAGTGAGATACATGAGTGCACCAATTGCACTAAGGTATGGTACTTCAGGATCAAAAACTACTTCATCCTCAGTACAAGGGCTAAATGGATCACTTTTCAACATTAAGAGATATGATAACCATTGGGGTACTTTTACTTTATCCATATAAAAATGTTTTAAGATCTTTTCAGTATAATTTGATTGATGCACAAGTATTCCATTATACATATGCTCAATTTATAAATCAAGACAATATTTGCTTTTTCCAATGTCTTTCATTTCAAATTCTTTCTTTAAGTATACAACCACTTCCTGGATTTCTTTGTCTGTCCCAATGATGTTTAAATTGTCAATATAGACAGCAATAATCACATATCCAGATGTTGTTTTCTTGATAAAAACACATGGGCAAATAGGATTATTTATATATCCTTTGTTTATCAAATAATCATTTAGACGATTGTATTGCATGCATCCAGAGTGCTTTAACCAATATAAAGATCTCTGTAATTTAATTGAGTAACTTTCTTTGGGCTTTGTTTTTAATGCTTTAGGCATTTTAAATCCTTCAAGGATTTTCATATAGACATCATTATCAAGTGATCCGTACAAATAAACTGTAACAGCATCCATAAGACGCATTTCTAAGTTCTCAGAAACTGTCAGACTGATTAGATCTAAAACATAATTACATCCATAACTAGAGAAAAATATTTTCTCATAATCAATTCCTAGTCTTTGAAAAAAATCTTATGCGACAAGTCGAGCTTAATATCTAACAATCTCATTTTTCTCATTTCGTTTCCTTACAAAGATCCATTTGTAACCCACAAGTTTCATAGATTCTGGCGTAAGGATAATAGCTCCAAAAATATTTCGTTTGTTAAGCGAATTCAATTTAGCTTCTATAGCATCTTTCCATTTAATACAATCATGTCTATTTTGACATTCAATGATAGATCTTGGTTCAGGATCTTCATTTCCATTGATGATATCACATGCCACAACATAAGAAAGTACCTTAACAATATTTTCCATTTCTATTCGGTTCCATAATACTATTGTATTATTGTAATTGATTGAAGTTTCTTGATTAAACTCTTCTAGAGTACTTTTCTCGATTTGTGCTTCTTCAGCAGCATTTTCCTCTATATTGGGGTTATTAGATTTTTCTGCCCCTTTTCTTTTTCGAGGATTTTTATCCTTAGAACCAATTGGTCTACCATGCTTCAAGCATGTTTAAGACTCATAAGTGATTTTACTTTCAAATTGTTCTTTTAGGATTTCAATCCAAGTAGGAGTATTTATAGCTGGTATATATGATTTAGTGACTCTTTTTGTATCAGTAAATGCATCTGGTAGCTGATTTGCAATAGCTTGTAAGTGCATAATTTTCTGAATTTCTAATTCACAGTGTTTTGTGCATTGATCAAGATGCAATAATGATGGTTCATACCATTCTATATTATTTTTCAACAATTTCTTTTCTCCCCCTAATATTGGAAAGAGTGCCTCATCAAAATGGCAATAAGCAAAACGAGTTGTGAATACATCTCGCCATTAAAGGTTTAAGATATCCAATAATAGAAGGAGATTCATACCCAACATATATTCCTAACCTTCTTTGAGGACCCATCTTTGTACTTTGTGGTGGTGTAATAGGTACATTTACCACACAACCAAAAATTTTGAGATGGGAAATATTTGGTTCTTGACCAAATGCAAACTGTAGTAGGGAGCATTTATGATAAGCACTTGGTCTGATACGAATTAATACCACAACATGTAAGATTGCATGACCCCACATAGAAATAGGTAGCTTTGTTTTCATTACTAATGGTCTAGTAATAAGTTGGAGGAATTTAATTAATGTTTACCCTTGTGTACCAAGAAAGAGAGTTGAATTGGTGGGAAATTAAAATTTTAATAGAAAGAGATAGGGATTGAAAGATAAATACAAGCAATTTATAGTGGTTTGGACTATAACTAATCCTACATCTACTCCCCAATCCACAATTAGGTATTTCCACTATATATGGAGTTTTACAAAGTTTACTCCTAACTTAGTGTTTAGGCTCACACCAAACCTTACAAGTGTTTTACAAAGGATCACACTCAAACCTACCTAAGAGTTTTGATAAGACTTATTCTTAAACCTAAACAAGTGTTTGACAAAGGCTTACACTCAAACCTAAACAAAAGTTTCTAAGGCTCACTCCCCAACCTATACAAGTGTTTCAATGGCTAACACTCAACTAATTAACACAAAATATGAATTACAAGTTTTTAGGTTTAAGAAATAAAACTATAACAGTTTGGACACTTAATAAACTATTCTCCTATCTAAGGCCTTTAGAGGGAGTATTTATAGCCTACATCCTCCAAAAAGCAATTACAAATGAGTATAAAGGACAAAAACTCAATTCTAAAGCATCATGTAATAAGTTATCTATCAAAGGCAAAATCACGATCGCGAAACCTAAATTGCAATTATGATATTCAGATCTCTAACAGCTAGTGACACATGGCAACTGATTGTTGGATGCTTTGCTATCCATTAGAGATGTTCTTTGTCAGATACAAATTTCATAATTGTGATTGAGGTCATGAAACCTATTGTCTCTTAAGGCCAAATTGTTTCAATTGCCTTAAATTAATTCTTGGTCATGATCAACATGGTCGCGATCCTAAGTTTTGGTTTATGGTCGCAATCTAGGTTTGTGCCTATGACTTAGAGTGCTAAATCATTTCTTCATGAATTTGTTAAGTTTTTTAATTACAACATTTCCAAAGTTTTTATCCTATAAAGACAACACTTAAAACAAAGATTAGATCACTTTAATTTGATTGTCTTGATCAAAATAAAGATGGACTAAGTTGTGAACCAACTTAGGTTGATAATTAATGACTTAGTTAAATCATTTTGTGTGTGTACATGAGCAACTGGATGTTCAACGATGATTCCTACAGACATATAATAGTCATTGAATGCTTGAGATATAAATTCTCTAGCATTATCAAGTCTAACTTTCTTGATTGTACAATCAGGAAATTGTGCTCGTCATTTAATAATTTTAGTAAGTAATCTTGCAAATGCCACATTCTGAGTTGATAATAAACAAACATGTGACCACCTGCTAGAAGCATCTAACAATACCATAAAGTATCAAAATGGTAAACCTGGTAGGAGAATTGGCCTACATATATCACCTTGAATATGTTCAAGAAATGTAGGTGTTTCAATTTCAATTTAGTTAGTGAAGGCCTTGTGATCATTTTTCCAAGAGAATAAACTGTACGTGGAACCTTACATTTTTTAGAGATCTTCTGGCCTTTCAATGGATGTCCATGTGTACTTTCAGTTATTCTTTACATCATTATTAAACCAAGATGACCTAATCTATCATGCCAAATAGTCAATGTCAAAGGATCACAACATATTTCTTTAACCACCATGTGTGATTCAACTGTATTTATATATGTATAACGCAATCTAGTAGGAAGCATTGGTAGTTTTTTAGATAAACATTTTTTCCTGATTCATAGGAAATAATTTGCATTTATTTCATGGTACCTTCAGTTATAGACTGAGTATCATACCCATGAAAATATATATCATTAAAGCTCAACAAATTCCTTTTTGATTTAGGTGAGTGTAGAGCATTATTTATCACAAACTGTGTTCCATTTGGTAATATGAAGTTGGCTTTGCCAATTCCTTCAATAAAGTCTACAAGACCTGACATTGTATTTACAATTGCTTTTGTTGGTTTTAAGTTTAAGAAATATTTTTATGCTTGAGGATAATATGAGTTGTAGCACTATTAGTATGCAAAAATCTCCAACATTTACTTTATCACAATCCATGTTAAACTTCATAAGAGAGAAGAAAATAATTTAATAAGAATAATATTGCATAGAGTTATTAAATAAAAGTTACACTATAAGAATAATCTTGCATAAAGTTATTAAATAAAAATTACACTAAAAACATTTCTAACATACATTTATAAAATGTTGAAACATTAGTACATAAAACAGGTAACTTAGATCCCACCAATATCATAATCTTAATTCTCAGCAAAATCATCAGTGAAATCTGAAGCATTTAGATGAGTAGGATCATCTGGATGATTATTATGTTCAGTGAAATTCACTTCCTTTTCTTTTCCTTTCAAAGATGCTTTATACGAAAAAGGTATTTTAGAACATGATAAACTCATGATCAATGTCCTTTAGTACCGCATCTATAACATGAATTTTCATGATTCTAATAAGATTTTCCATGAGCATTTCTATTATTCGTTAAATGCTTCTCTTATGGTTGGGTAAATTTCTCTTGTGAAGGATTGTTAAAACCACTTGGATTTTGTCTATAACCATGACCATGATCATGATCATGACCACTGCCATGTCCTCGGCCATGAACTCTAACACTTCCATGGCTATTGTATTTCCTATGCCTAGGTTTGTTGGAAATTACAACATTTGCTTCTAGAAGTGCTGCTGAGCCTGTGGGATGGGACTGATGATTTTTCATCAAGAGTTCATTATTTTTTCTACCACAAAGAGACATGATATCAGTTCAAAATATTTCAAAATATTAGTTCGATACTGTTGTTGTAAAGTAATATCTGATGCATGAAAGGTGGAGTAAGTTTTCTCCATCATTTCTTCTTCTGTGACTTTCTGCCAACAAAATTTTAATTGTGAAACTATTCTGAACATAGCAAAGTTGTAATCATTGACTTTCTTGAAGTTTTGGAAATGTAAAGTGTTCCATTCATCACAGACGACTGGGAGTGTAACTTCCTTTTGATGATCATATCTGTCTTTAAGATCCTTCCACTAAACACTTGGACCTTTAACAGTAAGGTATTCACATTTCAAGCCTTTATCAAGATGTCGTCGAAGAAAAATTATTGATTTTGCTTTATCTTGTGATGAGGTATTGTTATTTTCTTTGATTGTCTCAGTGAGACCCATATATTCAAGATGCATTTCAACATCAAGAATCCATGACATATAATTATTGCTAATGCTATCAAGTGCAATAAACTCATGTTTTGCAAGATTTGACATGGTGATAACTATTATAAAATACAAGCATTTCTAAAAAAAATAAAAATATTCAAAGGAAATGTTAAGCATATAAACGATATATATGATGGTTAGTATAATAATTACAATTAAATGAGGGCTAAGCATTTTTACAATAAAACACTTGGAGATATTATAGAATGATTTTTTTTTTATTTGGAGAAGAGAAGAATTAAAGGATAGTATATGAAGTTCCAAAACTTATAATTTATGGAGGAAAAATTAGCCTTTTTTAGCCGTTGAGAGTTTATAGCCATTACGAATAAAAATTTTATGAGAGGTAATAAATAGGTATATAGTTATATAAACAATAGTAAAATAACAAATTAGAACTGTTTGTAGCAAGGGGTTTTTCCTCCTCATGCGTCAATGGTAGAATTAGTTAAGTTAGAGTATAAATAAACACTATATTAGAGTACAAATAAACACTATATAAACTAATAGTAAAATAACAAGTTAGAACTGTTTATAGCATAGAGTTTTTTCCACTCATGCATCAATGATAAAATTAGTCAAATTAGAGTATAAATAAACATTATATAAACTAATAGTAAAATAACAAGTTAGAATAGTTTATAGCATGGTATTTTTCCACTCATGCATCAAAAGTGAATATAGTTAAGTTAGACTGATATATAAATAAAATAAAGTTATTGTAATCACATCATATTATTATAATTAGGTGGCAACGCCTCCTTTTCATATAATAATTTAATGTTATACATGAACGTAAATAAACTAATGGATATTTAAAAACATACCTTTCCTTTGATTCATTGAGATATAGACTAATTTAGCAGTTAAATTGAATGTGCTAATAATGTATTATAAATTAAGAAAAATAGAAGAAAGAATTTGAAATGAAAGAGCTTTGAAAAAGCAAATATTGTCTTGGTTTACAGATTGAGCATATGCACAATGGAATATTTGTGCATCAATCAAATTATATTGAAAAGATCTTCAAACATTTTTATATGAATAAAGTAAATCCTTTAAGTACCCTAATGGTTGTTAGATCTCTTACACTCTGTTTAGATGGGGTGTAGGGAAGGGTAATTAATGGAAGAGTAGGGAAGGGTATGGATGGGAATGGAAGGGGAAAGAAGGGTAAGTGTATGTGGTAACTTTACCCTTGTTTGGGAGAGGAATGAGAGAGGAATAGTACTTAATAGAATGGTAAATTTTAAAATTACAAGAATAACCTTATAATTTGTATATTTAAAATAAAAAAATAATATTATTTTATACATTTAATAATTGAAAAATTTTTCTTAGATAATTTAAATAATTCATATATTTATATATTACTTATTTTTTTATAAGTTATTTTTTTGTATAAGTATAAAATATGAACAAATTTAGTATGAAAATAATTTTATAACTTAAAAATAATATAAAATATAATTAATTAGAGACATAAATATAATTAAAATATATGTACTCCTCTTTACTCCCCAAATTGGGGTGTAGCAAAATTTAAGTGTTGAAGTGTAGGGGAGGGTAAGCCTTACCCTCCCTTTCCATTACTTACATCCCTAAAAAACTTATTACATTCTTCCCAAATAAGGGTATAAGGATATCCTTCCATTACTTACACCTCCTTCCCCTTCCCTACACCCCATCCAAATAAAGGGTTAATGTTGAAAAGTGATCCATTTTGCCCTTTTGCCGAGGATGAAGTAGTTCTTGGTCTTGAAGTACCATACCTCAGTGCAATTGGTGCACTCATATATCTCGCTAATTGTACTTGGCTTGATATATCTTTTGTAGTTAGTCTATTGGAAAGATTTAGCTCATCTCTTACAAGGAGACAGTGGAATGGAATTAAGCTTTTATTCCATCACCTTTAAGGAACTATTGATTTGGGATTATGTTACTCTAACAATTCAAAACTAGGATTATTTGGTTATGTAGATGTAGATTACTTATCTGATCTACATAAAGGTAGATCTCAGACTAGATACATATTCACATATGGAGGTACTACAATTTCTTAGTGTTCTCAAAAGCAAATACTTGTTGCCACTTCTTCAAATCATGTTGAAATTATTGCACTTCATGAAGCAAGTCAAGAATGCGTATGGCTACGTTCAACGACACAACATATCTAGATAGCTTGTGGACTTTCAGTTAATAAAAATCCAATTGTACTTTATGAGAATAATGCTGCTTGTGTTCCCCCGATAAAAGAAGGTTACATCAAGAGTGATAGCACTAAGCATATTCCTCCAAGGTTCTTCTCATATACATAAGAGCTTGAAAAGAACAATGATATGAATATTCAATACATTCAATCCAACGACAATGCATCTGATCTCTTCATTAAGGCGCTTCCTATTACAATTTTTAGGAAGCATGTTCATGACATTGGTATGCATCTTCTTCAAATTATATAAAGGAGTAATTATCATGTCAACATGAGGGGGAAACAATTTTTTACACTGTACTCTTTTTTTCCTTAGCTAAGGTTTTGTCTTACTAGGTTTTCCTAGCAAGTTTTTAACGAGGCAGTATATTATCATTGAAGTGGGAGTGTTATGAAAATTATGGATGACAAATGACAAAGTTTGGAGCTAAAAATAAGCCATTATATTTGACAAATTGACACTACTTTATCTATAAATACCATGGATTGATATGGTTGTAATGGTTAATAAAAGTGGTCCTAATCAAGATATTCTATTCTTCTTCTTATCTCCCATCATTATCTTAATCCCTACCATTGTCTTTCTTAATTTATCTTTTAATAAATTACAAAGCCTTTTGTTCTATCCTTTCCTTAATTTATGATATAAATCTTTGTTCTATTTTTCTTAATTTATAATAGAAGGTTATTTTTTCCCTGTTTTTATCCTTTATTATTTTCTTATGATTAATTTAAGGTAACAATGAAATAATAAAGGGAAAATTACAAAAAAAAAATCATATGGTTTAATTCTTTTTTATTTATGGATCTCTGAATTTTTTTCTGACAAAGAGGGATCTAGATTCATTTACATTTTAGAATCCATAGTTTTAATACTATTAGTTAATGTTGATGTGGCATAGTCAATACTGACATGGCACTCATGGGTCACACTTCTTTATTTTTTAGTTAGCTACATGGATAAAAAAGTAAAATCAATAAGTGTCAAATCAATGCTACATCAGTGTGGCTATGCCATGTTAGCATTAACTAATAGTATTAGTGATAAAAACTTTAAACTGCTAACGAAAAAACTATAAGCTTCCTTTTTGTCAAAAGAAATTTTACAGAGCCATAATGTAAAAGGATCAAACTGCAAGATATTTTTTTAATTTTTCTAATAATAAATTAGAATTAACATGATGGTTAACCATTATGTGTTGAATGCAATAAATACTAACATTTTTAAATGATAAATAGAATTGATCAATTTTTTTAACAAAAGAAAAATATTACTTAAGATTGAACATCATATAATAAGAGGTCTCTTATAAACTTAGGAGCCTCTTGCAAAATGGAAGGATTAGCATAGAAACGAGCTGCTTATGCAAAAGCTTCAGCAACCTTGTTTGCTTGTCGCTTTACAAAAGAAATAAACAAAGTATGTAACCTGTTGAGCATAAAAATACAACAATCCAAAATAAAACAAAACTAAAAAATATCTAAAGTTGAAGAGTGTAATCCATCAACCACCTTTTTGGCATCAAGCTTTATCACCCACACTACTATAATCCAATCTATTAGGCTGGTGAAGTAATTCAAACAATTTAATTGGCTCTGCCTCCCTTGGAAGATAAACACCATCAAAAACTCTTGTGAACCTAAATAGAAAAGTACCATTGGAGTCCTTAAGAACCATTCTTACACATGATACTCCAAATTCCAAAAAAACAACTGCATCCACATTGTATTTCAGCTTTGGGAACTCAGGACAAGACATTTAACTAGTGCAACAACTTGCTTAGCCATCACCAACCATTTACCTTGACACACTATGCTTTCCACATCACTAGCAAGTATATGTACATGTGCATGATTTGCATGGGCGAGTGATACACATTATGCTATAGCCAATTATTTCATTGACCGTATATTACCCAAAGCACCATACAATATTTTGCACTTGAATATGCATCCTCCATTCTAAGAACTAGTGTCAACCATTCAATTATATAATTGATGTGCCCAAAGGAATTGAAAGCCCAATAGAGTTCAAACATTCAATAGCAAAAGAACAATCCAAAAAAAGATGCACCACATATTCACTATATGAACCACAAAGCACATTCATTTATCACCTCTAGACCTCTATGACTTAGATTATCTCTTATAAGCAAAATATTAACACATACTTTCCATACACATTGTTTTACCTTCATTGAAATAGGTAATTTCCAAAGAACCTAATATCATGTATGGCATATATGTCATTAAACTAAAGTTGCACTATAGCTTTATAACCTGAATTCACCAAGTAACAAACCTTTTATCATAATGCCAAATTAATTTATCATTTTAATCAGTAACACATTGAAGAATTCTAGAAATAACAACTACATCTCTATCATTAAACAACTCGTTTAA
>CANTUT010000872.1:0-117500 GCA_947687605.1 Reutealis trisperma
TTTAGGCTACTTGTTAATATAAAAATATGTGTGCAGGTAGAGATTTAACTAATCAGCAGAACTAGTAGATTAGGTGTTGATGTTGCTGTAATATGCAATCAGGTGAGGATATATGTGTTAATTTGGTAAAATATTAATAAACAATGTCTTCAAAACTTGGTTGTTATTGTATTGTGTGTATTAAAAGTCGGGGAACAAAATAATTTGTGTAATGTATTTCTATAAATTAATTAGTATATAAATGAGTTATTTTAAATGAAATGTATTTATTGTATTGTATTGGGATAAGATCATGACTTGGACTTCCCATGGTGCACCTGGATTATATGTAACATTATATGGTTTAGGTAGAAATGCCTTGTATGTTGTTAAATGTGTATACCACTACAAAAAAAAAGGCAAAAATACCGACTAATTTTTTTGTCGGTAAACACAGAAAATTAGTCGGTATTTAAAATTTCCGACCATATACCGACAATTGTATTTAGTCGGTATTTTCATTGTCAGTAAAAAAAAATACCGATTGAATTTAATATAGTCGGTAAATACTAACAGATATTTTTGTCAATGTAGTGGTTTATTTCTATCGGTAAATTTATAAAGAATAGTCGGCTCAGCAAATTGCCGACTAAAAATTTAGTCGGTTAAAATGTAATTTTAGTCGGTAAATTAGCAAATTATTTTATCGCTATGTTTTTCCGACTATATTTTCCGTCAGTAATTGATAAATTTCAGTCAGTAAATATATAAAATATTGGCAAAAAACACTTTTACCGACTAATATTTAGTCGGTAAATCAAAAATTTTTTAGAAGGAAAATTTTACTATCTAAATATTGTTGTCGGTAAACAGTAAGTAAATTTACCAATAATTATATTTGTCGGAATTGATTGTCGGAAAATCACTAACAAAACCTCGTAGTCGGTATTTAGTCGGTAATTATATTCACATATAGTGAATAATTTGTCAATAAATATTATTATTCTTTTTAGCTAATATTAATCCAATTTTAAATAAAATATAAATAATAAAAACATATATATATATATATATATATATAATATATATATATATATATATATATATATATATATATATATATATATATATATATATATATATATACAAAAACCAATAATATCATAAATATGAAAGTTAACATTCTAATTCATAGATATATATTAAAATTTCATACAGATAATAAAAATAAAGTAATAATTATATAGTAATTAAAATCCAATAAAAAATAAAATGTCCAAAATAGATATACTACTATGTAGGTAAATGATCATCTCTGTCATCATCATGTTGAGAATCATGTGAATCTGGAGGAAGCTGAGAATCTGGACAAGCCGGAGGACACTGAGAAGCAATTAGGGTACTCATCTGAGTAGCCAAATCTCGTGTAAGGTCCTGCAACTCTTGAATCACCCTATCCTGCTCTGTTTTAAATAAATATTAATATCATATGATAGAATCATAATGTTTTGCAAGAGTTGGCAAGAACAAGTCACATACATACCAGAATGTGAATTTTGGAGATGAAAGCAACTTCCTTATAGACTCGAAATCAAAAATAGATCTGAGTAATTGTTTAAGAAGTATTCAGTATTTGAAAGAGCATGATGACCAGTTAGATTACAAAATTCTGACTAACAAGATGAGTTAATCCTTGAACTGGTCTATTAGTTCCACAAAGAAACAAATAATAACATTTCAGTATACAGTCAGAAGCAAAAGGGAACATATTTTAAGATACCACATAATAAGAATCTTTCCCATCTAAATCACAGGTGAAATGTTTCTTCACCAAAAATAAATGCCAAGCACCAGATGGACTTTAGAAAAAAAATTTAGTAGCATGCATAATCCCTTTATTTGTATTCCAAAATAACTCTTTATAACACTCAGGACCAACAAATGTAAACCTGCTCACATATCTTGCTTTTTTTAATTAGTTTTTATGTTTTAGGATGAACATGGTGCAATGCCATGAAACTTGATTTTGAAGAGCAAAAGCATTGTTGTCTTTTAATAATTTTATAAGAATAAAGTTTCAAAGATGAAAACAAAATTATTGCCACTTCATAACGCATCCAAGAAGTATCAAAAATTTTACATGTCTCTTCTACTATAGGCCACAAAAGCTCATAAGTTAATACACCTTGCATATGCACATCAAAAGTTGACAGGGGATGAAAAAACCCAGGACCTATAGTCAACTCCATTCTTCCATTCCAAAAGCTATAATCAATTCTATTCCTTTCAGCTCCAATTTACAACACTAGCTACCCCTAATAAAATGGGGAAGAAAGGTGCGAGTGTATGACGGAGTAAATCTCATCATTCAACATATCCATGGAATGATCTTCACAATCATACGTCTAGAGAGAAGCATGGAAATAACATGAGAGTAACTTACTTCATCAATTTCACATAATCACTCGCTGAATCAAAGACCTCAACATCAAATTGTCCCTCAGGCCCAGCAAAATTAGTCACACCAATTGCAGCAATATCAACCTGGACCAAAAAAAAAATAGTAAATTAGAAACATTTGACAAAATGATATTTTTGACTATTCAATGAGAATACTGGGGAAATGAAACATAGGATGCAGGAAACACATCAGGCAGATAAGCAATTAGGTACTCTTTTATTGTTTTTGTATTCTCATAGATCTTATATGTGATGCCCTCAGGAGCAGGTCCACCATTTTCCATATTATATTTGATTCCAAAATCCTGCAAATAAAATTTATAAAAAAAAAAAGGAAGATTAGAAAATCCTCCTTAATAATTGCTTAGCATATTTCAAAATCATTATATAGGACATAAACTTTGGTTTTCCAATTTGTTTAGATGGAAATAAAATAATTATTGATACTGATACAAACTGAATTGCAATTCTTTCACCTTAGGGAAGCCATTGTATCCCTTGCCATTTCAACAGGAAATAAAATGGAGATTGATCATAATTACGAACCATAATCCCAAACATGACAAACTTTAACAAGTTACCATGTACCTCATGTGGACCACCTAGATTGTGACTCGCTGTCAATATAAATGCTCCTGTTGCTTTGGATCCCTGACATTTAAGTTTAAAAGACAAGTCAAATACTCATCAATATAGTTATTATTCTTGAAGAATTATAATCCAAATTGCCAATACAAAACAAACATCTGCCCCAACTCTTTCATGAATTACAGCTGACACAGCAGGAGTTGAAAGTAATCCATTCTGACCAACCCAAACTTGCCTTACTCCATTTGCAGCTGAAATCTTAATAATAATCTGGCAATTTAAAAAAGAAATAAACCCTAGATTTGAATAATTGAACAAATCAATCAAAGAAACAAGTACAAAAATTATTCAATAAATGGAGGAATAAAAAAAAAAAGAATTATCAGGTTTACATTTCATAGTCAGGATTGACGTGTTGAATTAAATAGAAACTAATAGTAAGAATAAGAATTGATAATAGCGTGTTTGAAGAAATGAAGAACCTGATGCTGAGATCTGAGAAGAAGCGAAGGCGAAGGTCAAGAACGAACAAACGTGGCGTCGGTAGCAGTCGTAATCTGAATCGAAACTGGAAAGACCAAATTTTTAGAGAGGGAGAGATAGATTGGGGAGGTCTGTTTTTGCGGGAAAGGGAAAGGGAAAAGATCCCAATTATTTTTGGCTGTTCTATTTTTGCATCTCTAATTATTCTTTCAAAAAAATAAAAATATATATGAATTATTTTCTGTTGTAAAAATAAATTAATAATAATATAATATATAGGGTTTAAATATTAATATATTCATTTTTTAAATTATAAGCTAAATAAATACTTCACCTGTCTAGCATTTCCTAATATAGATTTATATTGTAATTATGTATTAAATATTTGGTTATTATGTTGTCATATTCATAAAGAATATATATAAATATGTATTGCTAAAAATATGGAGGGAAAATTTCACTCCATTTTTATTTATGCAGTAATGGATTATGCAATTACCGATTGAATATATTGTCGGTATTTACCGACTGAATATTTAGTTGGTAAAACTAGAGCAGGCTCCCATATACCCTTTATTTATTTACCGACTGAAAACAATTAGTCGGTATTTACCGACTACACGGTTTAGTCGGTAAAATGAATCACCTTTGCTATTTTTTTTTAGTTTTTTAACTTTATTTACCGACTAAAAATTGTAGTCGGTATTTCCCAACTACATGGTTTAGTCGGTAAAATGAATCACCTTTGCTATTTTTTCTTTAGTTTTTTAACTTTATTTACCGACTAAAAATAGTAGTCGGTATTTACCGACTACATGGTTTAGTCGGGTAATGAATCCCCTTTGCTATTTTTTCTTTAGTTTTTTAACTTTATTTACCGACTAAAATTGTAGTCGCTATTTACCGACTACAAGGTTTAGTCGGTAAAATGAATCACCTTTGCTATTTTTTCTTTAGTTTTTTAACTTTATTTACCAACTAAAAATAGTAGTCGGTATTTACCGACTACATGGTTTAGTCGGGTAATGAATCCCCTTTGCTATTTTTTCTTTAGTTTTTTAACTTTATTTACCGACTAAAATTGTAGTCGGTATTTACCGACTACATGGTTTAGTCGGTAAAATGAATCGCCTTTGCTATTTTTTCTTTAGTTTTTTAACTTTATTTACCAACTAAAAATAGTAGTCGGTATTTACCGACTACATGGTTTAGTCGGTAAAATGAATCCCCTTTGCTATTTTTTCTTTAGTTTTTTAACTTTATTTACCGACTAAAATTGTAGTCGGTAAAATAAATCACCTTTGCTATTTTTTCTTTAGTTTTTTAACTTTATTTACCGACTAAAATTGTAGTCGCTATTTACCGACTACAAGGTTTAGTCGGTAAAATGAATCGCCTTTGCTATTTTTTCTTTAGTTTTTTAACTTTATTTACCGACTAAAATTATAGTCGCTTTTTACCGACTATAGGGTTTAGTCGGTAAAATGAATCGCTTTTGCTATTTTTTCTTTAGTTTTTTAAATTTATTTACTGACACTATATTCGGTCGGTAAATAATATTACCGACTAAAAAATTGTAGTCGGTATTTACCGACTACAGGTTTTAGTCTGTAAAATGAATCAATTTTGCTATTTTTTCTTTAGTTTTTTAAATTTATTTACTGACACGATATTCGGTCGGTAAATAAATATTACCGACTAAATATTTAGTCGGTAATACTTGAGCATAGAATTATTGGTCATACAAATTATTTGTTAGGTTAGCGACAGCAGAATAGTTGATATTCAGTCGGTAATATATGGCGCCAGATTTTGGCGCTTTATTTAGCGACTGAATATTTCTGTCGGTAAATTATAGTCAATAATTAGTCGGTAAAGAGTTGGTAATTGAAAAATTAAAGTAATTTTTGTATTTAGTCGGTATTTCGTCAGTAAATATTAAAATTTACCAACTAATATTTGTTAGTCGGTATTTTTTGTCGGTAATTCGCGTTTTTCTTGTAATACTATGCCTGTTTGCAATGCCCCATTTTCTAATGGTATTTAGGTTTAATGCCTTATATTTTAATTGATAAGTCTGGCAAGGTCTTTCCCAATATACCTTATTTTGCAATTTCTTTAAAAATGTAGATGTGGGGATGAAAATGGTACAGTTGATATGTGTAATATAAAGTTATTGTTGGAAGTATTATGTGAGTTATAATTCGAATATATTAATTAAGGTCTTATATGAAAATAAGAAATTAGTCATTATGTGAAATATAGTGATTAACTTGATAGTTATATAAAATACTTGGAAACTGTTTGATGATGAGTTTATGTAATTTGACGTAAATAAAATTTATTAGGAATTCCCTGCTATATGTGTTCTTATTAAGCAAAATGGTGTATGCTCATTCATTTACAGATTTCTATTTTGCAGATTTTAGATAGTTAACAAGGCTTATCTCTTCTTTCACTCTTGAAGCCGAGCCAGATCTAGAAGCATTCAATAATTACTCTCTTTTAGATGATTTTCAAGCTATTAGGGCAATTAGATAGTTTATTTATTTATTTTTATTTGATAGAGCTATTTAAGCTAATTAGTAATTGTTTAAATTTACAATCATTTATTACTTATTTGATAATTTTTTTTAAATCTTCTTATTTTAAATAATTTTTTGGGTAAAAGTTGTAGAGTCTTAATAAACTATAAGTTACTATCATTTTTAATTTTAAATTTTATAGTGTTATATTTATTTTTATAATATAATCAGGTTTGTTTGACTAGACTTCGGTCTAACTATACGCCGGTCGAGATCTCTTAATTTGAATTGTGACAGTAATACTCCCTAGTCCTTTCGTCTCAAAATAAATAAAATAACACTTTTCTTTTTTGAATGTTTCTATTAGTAATGTTATTTTTTACTTTATTTATTTTTCATATTTACCTCTTGTTAGTTCTTATCTTTAAGATATATTTAATGTCTAAAAGAAAAATTAATAATTTATTATATTATTAAAAATATAACATAAAAAATATCATTTTATTTTTATTTTTATGATAATACTATTCTAATATTCTTTTCTCTGTCAAGCGAATAATAAAAATAATAATTTAAAATTAGGTTTTTTAGCATTAAATTTTATTTTTTGATTATTTTCATTCTTAAATAATAGGTTTAACACAACATATAATATTACATAATTAATTCAAAAATTAAATTATTTACATCAATATAATGATTATGGAATTTGTCATATAATAATCCGTCAATGTTATGTTGGATTGTAGACGTTAGGCAATATGTTGCATCCATTGACATAGTCAATTATGCTGTTAGTTTTGCATGTGGTCGGTCCACTTTCGATGGTTATGAGGTCTTTTTTTTTTTTTTTTTTTTTTTTTTCCTACCACAGCCAGTAGCAAATTTTATTTCACATTTTCTGAAAAGACGAAGAATGATAACAGGGGCATGCTCGAAATGAAAATTCTAAAAGGCGCGCAAGGCATGACGTAATTATACTTAAAAGATAAAAAAAGAGAAACATTTTTTTTTTGCCAAACAAAAAAAAAAAAAAAAAAACATTAAAACTAAGTTTAATTAGCCGTAATATAATAATATATTATAATATTTATTAATTAAAAATATTTTTAATATAAATATTATATTAAAATATATTATATTATATTATATTATATTACGCTTCCTTAATCTCAAATATATGAGATTATTATAGAAAATATACATATTTTTTATTTGTGATTTTTTGTGAATAATTTTTTTTTATAAATGATTTAAACTCATGATCTCTTTTAATAGAATAAGAGAAATTAATTATTAAATTATTAGCACCATATGTTTTTACCAGAAAGTAAAAATTTTCAATTGACTGGCATTTATTTTTTAAAAAATATAATTTATTTGATAGGATTAAATTTGTCATCAAATGATATTAAAAATAAGTAAATGACAGTATTAAATTTATCTTCTAGCATGATAACATATGTATTTAAAATATTATAAATAATAAAAAAAAATTTACAAATGACAAAAAAAATTTATTATTATAATAAATTTTTAAGTTGTCTTTATCAAAATCAAAACATATAAAAAACATAAAACAAAATGAATTGGACACATACAGAAAGAAAAATTATTTAATTATGATGATATTATTTGTAATATTTTTATGTAGAATTTTTTAACTCTAACATAAAATGTGATAATAATTTTAATTTGAGGCTATTATTAAAATTTAATAATTTTTTAATATATAAATTACGCAATAAAAATGAATTCTCAATTTAATAAAGCATATTACATATATACAAACTAAAAAATTACCCTGCCATGGATTCCTTTATCTTGATCTTGTCATATAGTAATGCGTTGAAATTATCTATTTTATCTTTAATAGATTTTTTCATGCCATCTAATTCATTGAAAACTAATTTCAAAACAAATCGCCACAATAAAACCGAAAAATAAAATTTTTCTACTTCATGATAACTTTTCTTTTAGTTATTCCAACTTTATTTGAGATATATAATTTTTTAACATTACAATACTAATTGATTAACATTTTAATTTATTTTAATTGATGAATTCAAAATGTCTCTTTTAATTTCTCTCTTTTTTTATTTGGTAAAAAAAAAATTATCTTTCTTTTTCATAAAATATAGTATGTGAAAGTTAATATTTCATGTAAAATTTAGTGCTTTGTAATTAATAATTATAGGTTAGATTCATTATTTATAATAAAAATATTAAAATTATATAACATACATTTTTTTAGCTTTTATTATAACTGTTAATTTTCTTATCAAAATACATATTTTAATAAAATTTATCTAATTAAACATGAAATATAGTATTTTATGATCGCTTGATTAAATGGATAGTTTTAAACCCAAATCTAAATTCAAATGCAGACTGTCATAAAACTCTAATATGCATTACTGAAGGCCGCGTATTTCGATTTTATTTTTACAATATATTATCTATTAATATAAAAATAAATTTAAATTATTTAATTTCTTTTCATGACATAATAGAACAAAATATAAATATAATAACTGATGGAATATTTCTACTTAATCCGCACCGTTTCATTTAAAGTTAGTTTCAGGTTGTTAGTTTGTTAGTTTTAGTTAGCCAGCTCAGCACAAATTAGTTACGTCTTCTCTCTCCTGTTAGTGACATTTTTCTCTCTCATCTGTGTATATAAAATACTGGAAGCTGTGTGGTGTGTTGTAGTGATAAGTAATTGAATTTTCTGTTATCACTTCATATTGTTTTCTTCTCTATGTTCTTGTATAATTCTACTATGGTGTTCTATAGTAATTTGATCATGGTATTAGAGCAGAAGAAATAGATCCTCTGTTTGCCTCTATTTTTGTTCATCTTATTTCTGCTGAGTAATTCATTGATATAATACTCTGTAATCATTCGTAATCATGGTGGAAACTGAAGATGAAGTGCGGAAAACTTCTCATACAACTTAGTATCGAGTTATTCAAGCAGTAAATGATGGAAATCCACTTCAATTGCAAAGTTCATATCATCCTGGTATGTTACATGTCTCTACACCTCTAATTGGACCAAATTACCTTTCATGGAGTAGATCTATGAGGATTGCTCTAGGTGTTGGTTTTGTAAAATTCCCACATCGGGAATTTGAAGAAAAATGGGAGGAGTCTTTAGTTATAAATAGACTCCTCCTCTCTTTAGTTTTTCTCATCCCAAAATTGCTCTTTTCTATATTTAGGCAATTTTATTATTTCTCTCTCTTTTGTAATATTTTTTCAATTAGTGAAATATTATTTTTGGTAGTGTCCGAGGACGTAGGCAAAATTGGCCGAACCTCGTTAAATTTCTGGTGTTCTCTTTATGTTATTTTGTGTCTATTTAATAGCTATTGTCGGGTATAGTTGTAATGAATTATTGTGCTATTAAAATTACTTGTATTGGTTAAATTCTGTCTAGGAAAGTGGTTTTTAAGTTGGACCGTTGTGACCTCACCACTTACCTGGGAATTTTTCCTTTAGGTGTTTTTTAGTTCAATCGTTCACACTCTAGTCACCTGAATAATAATTCTCAAGGTGAATATTGTTGTTATTGGTGGAAATTAACCCGAATTCCACAACACTAGGTACTAAGGTGAAATTAGGTTTTATTAATGGAAAACATGTTAAACCTGACAAGAATTCAAATGATTATGAGCAGTGGCTCAGAGTTGATTGTATGGTTATATCCTGGATACTAAACTCGATATCTAAAGATCTTGTTGAATCCTTCTTATATGCTGCCTCTGCTAAAGAACTTTGGGACAAATTAGCTGAAAGATTCGGTGAAAGCAATGGCCCTTTATTATATCAAATCCAAAGAGAAATCAACTCTGCTACTTAGGGAAACCAATCTGTAGCCAAATACTACACTAATTTGAAAAGATTATAGGATGAATTGACTTGTTTATCTCTTATACCTACATGTAGTTGTAGTGCTGCAAAATTGATTTCTGAAATTACAACTTAAAGTCATCTAATTCAGTTTCTCATGGGCTTGAATGATGGTTTTGAATTAATGGATCCACTTCCTAGTATACATAAAGCATATTCCATGGTGTTGCATGTTGAGAAACAACGATAAGTACATTTGTTTACTAGTCCTTTAACTGAAAATACTGCTTTTTTCAGTAAGATCTTAGTATAGCAATAACAAAGGAGGTGGTAGAGGCATTTTTAGTACTGTGGGTAACAATAAGAAAAAAGACTTTGATAGGAAGGGTGAGAGGTAATGTGACTATTGTCATAGAGATGGTCATATGAAAGAAAGCTATTTTAAGTTGCATGGACTGCCAGATTGGTATAAAGGATACAAAGACCAAAAAGGAAAAATACAAGTTAAATTTGCTAGACATATGGCAGACACTCCAATAGAAGATTGTGAAGAGCCTAATAATGGTAATTTGAATGCCTTATCATCTGTTATTCAACAGGAGGTGCTTAAGTACATCAAAAACAAGGGAATAGCTCTTGAGAATGTAGCCAACATGGGGAATTTTGCAGGTTATACTTTTACATATGCATTAAGTTTGTTTGATCTTTATGATTCTAATTCTTGGATTATTGATATAGGAGCTTCAAATCACATATAAAATCCTTGAAAATCCTTAAACCTTAACCAAATCAAATCCCCTTTTTTTACCTGATGGTGCAGTAAAATTTGTAACTCATATTGGTATAGTTTCATTAAACAAGAAAATGGTTCTTAGTAAAGTTGTTCACATACCAAGTTTCAAATTCAATTTGTTTTCTGTCAGCAAGTTTCTTGAAGCATCTAATTCTGTTGTTACTTTCTATGATACCTTTTGTAGTTTTCAGGACCTCTTGAAGAAGAGATATATGAGAAGGCAAGGTACAAGCAACCTCTATAGACTAGATATTACCAGTTTTAATGCTACTGAAATTCAAAATCACATTTGTAAATCCACTATTCCTTCCAAAGATTTTTTTGAGTAAGAATTTTCAATTCCAGTTAATAATTCCTAACTCCATACATAATAATGTACTTGATTCTACTAATAAAAGTTCTCAGTCCATTTTTGCCTTATGGAATAATAGGCTAGGACATTATTCTCATTCTACCTTATCTCACATTGAATCTATTGATTTCCATACTGCTTCTCTTGATTCACATTGTGAAGTTTGCTCACTTGCTAAACAAACTAGATCTCTATTTGTCATTAACATAACTCAGTCAACCCAACCATTTGAACTTGTTCATGTTGATCTTTGGGGACCTTACAAACATGCATCTATTTTTGGAGCTCATTTCTTCCTCACATTGGTTGATGATTATAGTAAAACTACATGGACTTTTTTACTCCACCATAAGACACAAACTTGTTCTACATTAACCAATTTTATTCAATTAATAAAAACTCAATTCCAAACAATCATTAAAACAATTAGATTTGATAATGGCACAGAATTTGTTAATGCTAAGTGTCAGCAACTGTTTACAAGTAATGGCATCATTCATCAAAAGAGTTGTCCCTACACTCCCCAACAAAATGGAGTGGTAGAAAGGAAGCATAGGCATCTCCTTCAGGTTGCAGGAGCTCTCAAGTTCCACTCCAACCTTTCAAAAAAAATTTGGGGTGACTCCATCCTCACTACTACTTACCTTATTAATAGAGTCCCCTCTGCTACCTTAAATTGGTCTACCCCCATCAAAAGTTACACCAAAAACCACCCAATTACAGTAATATGAAGATCTTTGGTTGTCTTTGTTATGCTACAAACATTTTACCTCATAAAGACAAATTTGAACCAAGAGCTATCAAGTCCATTTTCATAGGTTATGCTTTAGGATAAAAGGGTTACAGATTATATGATTTACAAAATCATACTATTTTTGTGTTAAGAGATGTGGTATTTTATGAACATATTTTTCCATATGCCATAGATTCTTCTAATGTTCCTATATCTATACCTCTTCCTTTTAATTCTAATATAGACACTTCTATTCCTCTTGACCAACATCACTTCCTGTTTCCTCCAAACCTAACTCTCACACTCCTGTTCTTCCCACTAGTCATTCATCTTCATCTTCTTCCCCCCATACTGCTGATTCTTTAGTTCCTTCTCCTAATTCATCTTCTCCTATTGATTCTTCCAATAGTTATCCTTATAATTCTGTTTCTTCTCTTCCTATCCAACAACCACCTCAATTAATGCCAATTATTGCTCCTATCAGATACAATACCAGGATTAAAACTAAACCTCAATGGCTATCTGATTTTGTGTCCAATGTCACAATACTTGCTCCCAAGCCTACTGCAATGTCTCCAAGTCTTAAACAGGTTTGTGGTTCATCCTATGCCCCTAACATATTTCCTTTTGTTCACACCACTAATTTCAGTAACACTTATGTTAATTTCTTAGCAAATGTATCAAATATCCAAGAACCAAAATCATATGATTAGGCAAAACTTGATCTTAATTGGCAAGCAGCCATGGAAAAAGAGCTTGATGCATTAGAATCAAATAATACTTGGGAGCTTACTTCTTTGCTGCCTGGGAAGAAGCCGATTGGTAGTAAGTGGGTTTATAAAGTCAAGTTTAAAAAATCTCAAGAATAAGTCGCTTCAAAAAAAGAAATTCAAGAATAAAGAATCTGAATAAGTTAGAGAGATTCAATAATCGCACATAGCTTCCACTTTCTAGATCCAACAAAGTGAAAAAATAAACATTCTATTTTCAATGTATAATAATAAAAAATAAAAATATAAACCATACAACCAAAAAATTTAGTTAAAATTCACCATTTCCCCAACCATATCCCAGAACAACCCAACAATCCTCAGAAAAGAAAGTAATAATTTTTAAGTTTCCACTTAATGACACATTGAAATGGAACAGTCATGGTCAGCCAAAAACTCACCTAAAACAAATCAAGAATCTCCAAAGACAATAGAAACTAATGAATATGAGAATAAAAACATCAATCGATACCCATAAATGCATAGTTAATAAAATAGAATTACATGACATAAAAAGGCATATTCGTCATATTTAGCAGCTAAAACCAATCCTGAAAACTACATAAACTTTATTGACAAAACGAAAGTCATCATCATATTAAAGACAATTTACTTAAAATGCACCATATATAGCTACATTTTATATGCAAAATCTCCTACTCCCACCAAAAGTTCATTCTATTTTTATGTCATACACCTAATAGAACACTTCCACCATGTAATAAATAGCACAAACAAATCTCCACTTCCCTTATTCAAAAGCATTTGAAAGAATAAACTAAATCTAGAAACAAAAAAGGATTATAATAAATACTTGAACCATGATTGCATCTTGGTGTCTCCAAAACCCTCTTGGCAAGCTTTCCATAGGAATCCATTTCAATTTTCCTTAAATACAAAAAGTCCATCAAGAATCTTTCTAACAATTTTGCGGATAAGCTCTAATATAAAATGAATGACAATTTGTTAACAAAACTTAAGACATATATATTTTAAAGGCATTATAATTGTCAGAAACAAGGCACTATAATTAAGAAGCTAATTTTTTTTTTTACATTTTTTTTTTGTTGCCCATGGCCTTATGTTTGATTTTTTTTTAATATATTTATTGGTCTTTGTTAAGGAAGTTGCTTTTGCTTAAGAATCTAATTTGGCCATCATCCTTGATTGTGCATATTGGGTTTTTTTTATTGCTTTTTATTTTCATTACAGTATATATTTGTTCAGCTTGCCTATTTAAATGTTATTTATTGCTTTATGCATGGGTCAAGATATAAGTATTCTAGATTTTCCATGTTTTTAATCATGTCATTGATGAAAAGACATCTCTTTTTATTTATATACGTACAACAGCTAAAATTGATACAATTATAACATATAACTTTCTTTTAAAATGTTTTATTCATTTCATTGGTTTCTCTTCTTTTATTGATTTCCTTTACTATTGATTTATCATAAATTTGCTTTGGGTATGGCATTAAATTATTGTTGTCATTTATAAAATTTCTTTTTTATTTTTAAAGTATATAAAGATTGAAATTTGAATAATTTATTTTTCTTTTTTTTTTTAAATGGCTTTCAAATTTGATGAACATGTTTATGTATATCCTTTTTAAATCTTTTTAAGATTCTTTAGAAAAAAAAATTAAAATATAATGTTGTGTTTAGATTTGGCATCATAAAAAGTAAGAAAGAATGTTCTTTACTTGCAAAAGAAGTTATCCTTATATAAAAACAAGTTAAATTTTTTTAGAAAAGTAATGTCTATGTACCTATTGATGAAACAAGAAAAAAAATCTTTCTAAATTCACACTTAAGCTTAATGCTTTTGCTCATCTTTCTTTTCTTTTTTCCATTAGGAAGGTTCAATTAATATACATGGTTTTGTTTTTCAACTCAATCCACTTCTCAAATTGCAATAACTCTCTTAATTCATTTTCTTTTTTAGATTTTTTTTCTCTTAAATCAAGTATGGTTTTAATTTGAGATGCTATGATTTATTTGACAGAATAGGAATTTGCTTTGATTGCTTTGTTATAATTTTGATTGTTCAAGACTAATCCAATTTATTTACATACATAGTTCTAAGACCAATTTAATTCTATATATCATCAGTTATATATTAACAGTTAAGATGTTTTGAATCCTTATTATAATCCAAATTAATGATATGGTGTTTATGATTTTATTTTATTTTTTCTCTTTTTTTACTCTATGTTATTTTTATTTTTTTATTTATATTTATTGGTCTGTTTTTGCTTGCAAAGCGGTGTTGACTACCTGCTTCATTATGGAAAGTGAGTTTCTTATATTTATTGGTCTGTTTTAGGAAATTTGTTTTACTTTCTTGCAAAGTTATTATTGTCAACTCATGTTGTTATGGTTATAGTCAATAATTTCCAAATTGAACAAAGCAGTCAAATGGTCCAAAGCATTATTTCTTGCTTCATCAATCATATAGGAGACATAAATATCTCTTGAAGTATTAGTATATGGATAATATATTGTGCATGTGAATAAACCATCATCATTAGCTTGCATCTCATAGGTGGCAGAAGATAAACCAAGCTATTGGAGCACATTATTCAAAGTGTGATGCAATGGGACTATTATTATTACCATATGTAGATACTAGACAGATAAGTCTCTAAGAAAACATAGAACAAATCAAGCACAAAAGCAAAAAATGACCATGAATACTATGATTAAGTGACAACAAATGCAGTTAACAAAATTTTAAAATTACTTAGATCCTGAATCAACAAATCAAATAAATATTGTAAACACTAGATGTAAAGAAAGTAGGTAAAAAAAATAAAAACATGAAAAGGCAGCAAATATATAGTAAACTAACTTAAAAAGTAACATTAAAAAAAATTAAAAACAAACTTACACTGAAACAAAGGACCAACTTGCACAGCTAAAACTGCTATAAGCTACCAATGATGCAAAGAGAACTATTAAATTAATGAAGAAGAAAAAAAAAAGAAGTATAAAAGACACAAAAAGCAAGAAAATGGAAAAAAAAAAACTCAAAAGTAAAGTCAAATGAATAAACCAAAGTCAACACCAAAATCAAATCCTTTTAAATATACAGTGTATAGAATGTTTGTTCCACACGAAATTCTTACTAGATTTGCACTTTTTTTTTTCTTTAGTGCAATAGTAATTTAAAAAATTGAAAAATAGTAAACAAAAATCATGAAAACAATAGAAGGAACTAAACACATAAGACATTGAAACTAAAAGGTAAGCAAGGGAACCAAAGGACAAAGATAAAATAAATAAATAAATAAAATATAAGGAAAACAGTCAAATAATAGGACCAACATAATCACAGAGATAGCAATTAAGATTTAAGATAAGAGAAAAGAAATATTTTACTAAAAAATTTTGGGCTTATAACACTGCGTACATATTATCAGGATATGTTCTTTTGATTATTTGTGTAATTGGACTATCATGACTTTTGATTATCAAATTTTGAGGAATTTTAATCCAATTATTCTCTTCATCAATGATGTTAAATTTATATGTGGGCGTTGTTCCATCCCCTACTTATAAAAGCCAATTAGAAAAAGCAGCTAATTCATTATTATCATTATTATTGATTGACATTGATGTAAGACGCATATTAATATTTAATTTATATACATTGAAGTATTCCCATAGATAAGATCTAGTTATTGTTGCATTTATAATATCTTCTTTCATGCCATTAACAACAACTGGTAATATTTGTCTAAAATCAAGTAAAAGAATTTTTCCACCAAAAGGGTTATTTCATTTTTTTTCTTCAGAATTGCATTTTTCTTTAGAATTACATAAAATATTTTTAAATAATCTATCTAATGCTTCAAAATAGTATCTATGACTCATAAAAGTTTTGTCCTAAATTATCAAACATGTTTCTTTTACTAATCTTGCTAATTGAGTTTCTTTCTTAATTTCACATGTCGAATGTTCATGTAAATTTATAGGTATTTTAAATCTAGAATGAGCTTGTTGTACCTCCTAATAACAACAATGCAGAGATACCAGATGAAGCAATAACCAAAAGAATTTTTCTTTCTTATGTAAGCTTAGATATAATAACTTCATATAAATATGTTTTGCCTATTCCACCATAAACAATTTTTTTTTTTTTTTTGTTTTCCTTGATAGCAGAAATAACATTATCATATATTTTGCTTTGTTCAGAATTAAGGGTCAATATTGAACTATCATGTTTACATTTTAATTCATGAATGTTATAATTTAGTTCCTCAATTAATAAATGATTATTAATATCACCAAGCAAAGATTTGTTAGGCAATGGTAAGTTAAAATATGCTAAAGTAGAAGAATTTTTGTTAAAAAAATTTTCTAATTCAAGCAAAACTTTATTTTTCAAATAATTATCAGAAATAGTTAAAATTGGAACTTCTAAAATGTTACACAATTCGTATCTAATACCATTTGAAAAATGTTTCCAAAACAAATTAAAAAGTTTATTTGGATCTCCAGCTTCGTTGAATAATATAAGGACTGTGAACAAATGATAGAGTTGAGAACATGATGCACTTAAAATTGCTTCTTCAATTGCATTTATCCATTCATTATCATTTCCTAATAAACCATATGCTTGATAGGCAGATTGAAAGGTGGGATGCATGACTCCATCAATAGTTTTAATATCATTGAAAGTTTTAGGTCCTTTGACAATATTCAAAAGCATTCTCAAATAATAAAGTTCATCGGAATTTGGATGAACATATGCAATTCTACCAATGCAATTTCCATGTTTTCTTCTAGTCCATATTTTTTCCTTGTTATGCCATACCCATTTTGTTGGGAATTCAACATAGGTTAACAACTGAGCATCCTCATATAAGTGGTTAGCATTCATCCATTCTATAAACATAGTACATTCAAATTGAGGATTATTTACAATATAATTTAAATTATCTAAGGGGCTAAGTAAAATTTTATTCATATATTGTAAATGTATTATCAATTTTTCAATAGTTAGTTCTCTATGATGTATGGGAAATTCGTATAATCTCCAAGTTGCTTCACAACTTGTAAGACAGCGACAATCTAAATATGTTTTTTTTTCATCAATTAAAGGTTTATCACTATTCTGGGATGCATGAGCATCGTTTTGATAATTTTCAATATTTGCATGAACCCTAGTAGTTCCTTTGCTCATATATTTAAACAAATATTTTGCCATTGTGGATTGATAGCAAAATTCTACGCAAATGTGAGTTTCATATTTACAAATTAAATTTCTATAATAAGGAACAACAAATCTATTATCAATTTTTTCATTATTTTTTATGACAAAATTTCAATCATTTCTGCGTCTATAAATAGTAAATCCATTTGTATCGATGATATTTTATTTTGATAACTTTTAGGAAAATGTTTACTATATTTATTATTTTGCATAGATGGTGATGAAGGATTAATAGGGCCGCATCCACCATGTATCATAAACTTTGAAACTATTTCATAGCCTTCTAAATCTATTTCTTTTGATGGCAGTTCAGTAGAAATCATTGAATCAATATTAGAAGGCGTCAGTGGTTTGTTATCTTTATGTAACCATAATAAACAATGAATATGAGATAATCCTCTCTATTGAAATTCCACTGCATTTATTAGGCAGTAACTTTTCCAAAATGTTGGTGTTTTTTAAAATCCTCCATTAATTGATTTATTTTCATTTTAAAAACACAACTAATAATTTCGAGTCTATTTTCAGGTCTTTGACCAGGAATATAATCCACCATTCGTTTAATTTCAATCCATAATGGATTAGATGTCAATATTATAAATAAATCAAGATCTCCATAAAATCTACATATAGCCATAACATCATGACAATGTTTAATCATATATCTTGGACTTCTAGTGTAGCTAGATGGCAATATCACAACTGATTTTTCGATATCATTAAGGTTAGTAAAACCATTACTGTGAGGCCTCACCCGAGCACCGGTCCGGTTCACCGAGAAATCGAAATGCTTTTTGGGAGAAACTCCATGATTGAAACTCGCTGTGAATTCAAAAAATTGATTTTTTGTGATTTTGATGTTGTGAAAGTGAGTCGCCACTTTAATTCACTTAATTGGGAAAATTAAAGAAAGACCAAATTGATTGACTCCAAAAATGATTTGATTTTATCCCAATAGAAAATGCACTGATCCGCGAGTGACCAAGGAGGGTTCGGGGATCAGGTTTTGGTAATTATACAATTAAGAAAAAAAATGTATTTTTCTTTAGTTTGGCTAAAATTGCAAAATAACTCTTAAAAAGGAATTTTCATGTATGCATGAACAGGAATATAATGATAAATGAAATAGATATATATGATGAGATGGAATGACAATTGTAAATAAATAGGCAAGATAAATCTTATTTAACTGTTACAATATCAAAACAATTGAAATAAAGAGGATCTTTCCTCTAGCCTTTATGGGTACTAGAAAAAGCACACATTCCCCAACTAAACTAATATAAAATCCTAAAAAAAAGATTAATGTAAATAAATCAAAATAAAAAGGAAAAAAAGTATTGATAAAAAGATTTTGGAGTTGATGCCCTTTATAATGACAGCCTACATATCCTATTGAATAGGAATCAAACCCTATGCAGTTCTTCGTTCTTGCGAAGGAGGGGTTTTGGAAAAAAGTGTTGATTTGTTTATTAATTTAATTTTGATTTTTAAATTAATAAATTTTAGATCTTTTCTGTTTTAGACCTAAAGAGAATTCTAGAACTGAGTTTAGAATTTTAAAAATAGAAAAGGATTATACCTTTACTTTTCTTGATTTTCGGACGAATGGAACGAGCCTTGCTCCGGATCTCAACTCCACTTTGGATTCAAAAAACTTGGAATCTAAATCTTAACAACAAAAGATTAGCAAAATAGCGTGATGAATGTAAATCAAAATTGAAATTGAAACAACAGCTCTTTTGTATCAAATTTCAAACAGAACTTAAACATAATAAGTATATCAGTATAAGAGAGAATTTTTGGCTTGGAATTCCCCCTAAATGAGTTGGAAGGAGGCTCTATTTATAGAGCTGGTGAAGGGGGTGCCGGCGGTACCGGTGGCGGCACCGGCAATGTGCCGGCAACATGGGCGGCACCTGTAGTGTGCCAGTCAGCTGGGTGGCACAATGGGCGTGCCGCCCTACCGCCGGCACACATTTCATGCTGCCTATGAGGTGACACAGCTGGCGTGCCGCCCAAAGCGGCGGCGTGCCTCTTGCGCGTTGGCCGGCCGGTTCGAATTATTTCCTACTTTTGCATCCATTTCGGGTCCATTTCAGTTCTGATTCGAGCTTGGTTTGATCTTGTGGGTTTGTGACTAAAAAGCAGTCAACTAGAGGTGAAAGATTCAGAAAATTTATTTTTCAATAGGGCGCTACCCCCTTAACCCCTGCCCACTAACCAGCTAATGGGATCACCGTATGCATAACACACTATTCTTAGTAGGTGTCAAGCTACAGCTGGATCATAAAGGTGCAAATTTGAGGGTTCACAGCTGCCCCCTCATCAAAATTGGCTTTAAGCAAAAGGTAATTCTGATGACAGTGAATCCTGGGAAGAGATGCCATGTGAGACTTTGGGCTTGTGCTCTTGCAACATTAGATTTTTTGCTTATATGTTCTTTTGCCATGTCAGATTTTAGGCTGTGCCATATCAGAACCTGGGTTATGCCATGTCAGACTCTAGGCTTGTGATATTTACTTATGCTTATAAGGATATTCATGCTTTATGCAAACTGAACCTTACAAAGGACAAACATGGTATAAAGATATGAATTTTTTAGGAGGGGGCCCATAGGAGAAATGAGGTTTTGTCAATGGCTATTGGTTTGAACTTAGCGTTGGATGTGAGAATGGTCATGGTGATCTTCAATTAAGGCTATATGTCTAGCCTAATTGTTGGAGGTAAAGTTGATCTGGTGAATTTTAATCAAGGCTATCTGTTCTGCCTAGACTTTAAGATTTGGTCCACCTAGGGAATTCAAATTGGTTTAGCAAGGCCACCTGTTCGGCCCTACTATTGGGGAGATTATGATCAAAGTTATCTATTTGACTTTGATGTTTGGAAAGATTGGAATCAAAGCTATCTGTTTAGCTTTGGTGGTTCGAAAGATTATAGTCAAAACTATCTGTTCAGCCTTATTGGTTGGGAAAGTTAGGATCAGAAAGAGGGGTCAAAGCTATCTGTTCGGCTTTGGTGTTGGAAGGAATAAGATCAAAGCTATTTGTTTGGCCTTAATGGCTGGGAAAGTTGGGATCAAAGCTATATGTTCGACCTTGATGTTAGAAAAGCTAGAATCAAAGCTATCTATTTGGCTTTGGTGTTAGATTTAGAGAAGGTTACGCCTCTGAAAGACGAGGGGTGTGGGAATGTCAACATGGTGGCTCGACGAGGTTTGCCCATTGAAAGTTACGGTTGATGATTAGTCTTTGTAAGGAAAGATCTTGGCTAAGGAGGGTAGGTCTTTTTAGGAAATCCATTTAAAAGGCTAAGTCTGATTTTGCCTTAAAGGAGATCATAGGCTTCATAAATGAAGGCCTTTTGGGAGTGGGCTTCATGGTGAAGGCTTCTTGGTTTAGGCTTTATGATGAAGGTTATTGGTCTTGGGCTTCATGGCGAAGGCTTTTGGTTTTGGACTTCATGGCATAGGCTTTTGGATCTAGGCTTCATGGCGAAGGCTTTTGAATTTAGGTTTCATGGTAAAGGCTTTTAGGTCATGAGCCTCTTAATGAAGGCTTCTTGGTTTGAAGGTAGGTTGAAACTTCTGAATTTTGAGCTTCTTAATGTAGGCTTTTGGTTTTGGGCTTTATGGCGAAGGTTTTTGGTTTTGGGCTTCATGGTAAAGGCTTTTGGATTTAGGCTTCTTTATGAAGGCTTTTGGATCTGAGCTTCACAGTGAAGACTTTTGGATTTGGGCTTCTTGATGAAGGCTTTTGGTTTAGGATTCTTGATGAAGGCTTTTTGGGAGTGGGCTTCATGGTGAAGGCTTTTGGGTCATGTGCCTCTTAACAAAGGCTTCTTAGTTTGAAGATAGGTTGAAACTTCTAGATTTGAGCTTCTTGATGAAGGCTTTTGGATTTGGGCTTCTTAATGAAGGCTTCTAGATTTAGGCTTCTTAATAAAGGCTTTTGGATTTAGGCTTCTTGATGAAGGCTTTTGGATTTGAGCTTCTTGAGGAAGGCTTTTGGTTTAGGCTTCTTGATGAAGGCTTTTGGTTTAGGCTTCTTAATAAAGGCTTATGGGTCTAGGCTTCTTCATGAAGGCTTTTGGTTTAGGCTTCTTGATGAAGGCTTTTGGTTCAGGCTTCTTGATGAAGGCTTTTAGGAGATATGCCTCGACTTATGGTTTTGCCAAAGAAACTAAATTTAAAGATGATAAGCCCTTATAGACTTGGAAATTTTGGTTCTACTCATTTTGAGATAATGCCAAGGAATGGGTGGCATGTGGTATGATTTGCCAATGAGACTTGGGATGGAACAATATGATTTCATAAAATTCGAGAATGGTTTGAAGGTAGGTTGAAACTTCTAAAAAGAATCATGGAGGTTGTATGATTTTGCTTTTTGTAGCATGAATAATGAAAAAAAAGCAAGTCAAGCTTTTTTGTTGTTTGAGATTGAAGAGACTCTTGGAGTGACACTTAATTATAGATTGCACTAGTTGAAACAAAGAGCCCTTAGGAATGGCAAAAGGGCTAGTGGAAGAAGATAAATTCGAGATCATGCTTTCAAATGAGAGATAAGGATGTGATAGACTGGAGATATGCATGAGGGATTGTGCCTTAGCTCTTTGAGCTAAGTGACGGGATGGATTGACAACAGATGACGACCTAGGAAGACATGCCCCCATTGTAGGATAAGGGCATAGAAGATTATATATCCTTAGAGAATAAACCTTTGGTTAGGAAGGATGATGGATTGATTGAAGATGATTTGACAACTTTATACATAAGGGAAGATGACTTGGATGAGCCTTTTTTTTTTTTTTTCTCTCTCTCTCTCTCTCTCTCTCCCTCTCTTTCTCAGCTCTAACTTTTGCCTAAGCCACCCTTTTTGGGTTTTCAACTTAGCGAGCTTGCATTTAGGAGAAAATATTCCACTATGATTTGGACTGCTGCTTTGAGGGGCTCTAGCCTTTGAATTCTAGATTTGACAAAGATCTTTTCTGAACTTGTTGCCCTTGTTGAGGTGCATTTGTTTGATTACCTAATGTGCAATAGATAATTTCATTTGATTTGCTTTTTGTGCTTTAATTATTTGATGAGAGGTCCATTACTTAACCTTCTTTGATTAGGTGAAATTGTTGATGGCACTTCAAATTCTAACATGTGCTAATTGTGGTGGATTTGACTGTTTGTTCATTTCTCTCTTTTTTCCTCTTTTTCTTTTCCTCTCTTTTTTTTTTCATTTTTTTTCTCTCCTTTTTTTTTTTATGGCTCATCCATGCTGGACTAAACAAGGAAGATGAAAAGAAAATGTATGTGCATTACTATAAAGGAAACTTTATTGCAAGATGACAAAAGGAACCGCTATGGTCGACGAGAATAAAGACGATAGACTGCGACTTAGATTTGGACTTAGACTTTTAAGATTCAGACTTGGACTCAAGTTTAGACTTAGAATTCAATCTCAGACAGGTCAGATTAGCTAAACTTGAACTACTCCATAACATGCCTTCTAGGGCTGAGGTAAGGTGGGGTTGAGTTAGAACTAGATTCCTCATCACTGTTCAGGTTGGTGGTGGAGAATTTAGCTTGAAATAATGTACTTTGGATGCAATCCTTAACTTTTGATGTAGTTGCAACCAAAGCTCTAAAGATGGATAGGTATTGTGTTAACAAGTGGGCTTTATATACGAGAAGTAGATTCTTGACAATGATATCTACTTGTTCTTGCTCAATTGGCCTGTTTACCATTTGAGCAGTTTTAGCCCTCCACCTTGTAAGGAACATGGAAAAGGACTCATCTAGAAGTTGCTTTGTGGTCTCCAAATCCCTTCTTGTAATGTCCACTTCAATATTATTATGGTACTGTTTGACAAATACCTTACAAATGTCCTCCCAGGTTTGTTTTTGGGTACCATCCAAGTTAATAAACCATCTTAGGGTAGTATCCTTAAGGGTTTGATGAAAGAGTTGAGCAAGGAGCTCATTGTTGATACCAAAGGGATGCATTGCCCCCACATACATCTTTAAATGGATCTTAGGGCAAGTAGTACCATCAAATTTGTCCAAATTCAGTATCTTGAACTTTGGTGGAACTCTTGCATTGGGAATAGGCTCAGGGAGCCTATATCAACCAAGTTCTCTTTCTTCTTCAAATTATTTAGCATTTTTCTCTTTCTTCTTCAAATTGATTTCAAGGTTGACTCCTTCCTTTAGAAAGGATCTGCGGGTCAAGAAGTGAGAATAGGGGTGAAATTTAGTGGTTAAACTATCATAGGTTGATAGAGTAAGTTGTTTCTGAGGAATTCAGGTGATGGAATAAGTAGTGGTGGGATTATGTCAGTGTTTGTAAGCTCTTTGTCTTTGGAATCAGCTCTAAAAGTGAATCCATAAACAGGAAAAAGAGCAGGTCTTGGGTCAAATTTGAGTAGTTTTGGGTCGGTTGAGCTTTGGAATAGGGAGGTCTGTTCCATCAAGGTGCGGACATATTCCATAATGGCTCTCCTTTGGGCTTTAAGCAAGTCTTGAAAATAGGCATCTTGCCTCTTCGTCAGGGTCTCTTATTGTTCAGAAAGCTTAGCAAAAAGCTCATCAAAGACTTCATCAGCTCTAGTAGCAGTGACTTCATCTCCGACAACATATATTTTGTCAACCTTTAAAAGGGAAAAGGAACTGGGTTAGTATCCAGATTTGGAAAAAAGGGTTATGGGGAGGTGTGACAAACCAAAAGATCTTAGGTTTAATGACAGTGGATGACAGTGTCTTGTGGTTAGGTTGACTGTGTATGGGTAAAGATGAGGGTTGAGGTGTATAATGTTAGCTAGGTATGTATTTAGCTAAGGGAGCTAGGTCAGATTTTAGCTTTGAGTAGCTAGATCAGATTTTAGCTTTGAGTGGCTAGGTCAGAATTTAGCTTAGGGTGGCTAGGTCAGATTTTAGCTTTAAGTGGCTAGATCAGAATTTAGCTTTGGATGATTGGGATTGTGATTTATGAATGGTTTACCGTGGGCTTAAGAATAGAGTGACCATGAGTTTCGCAATTGGGTATGGATGTACCATAGATTTGGATGTTGGGTGGACCATGGGTTTGGTGATAGTTGGATAATGGGTTGGACTAGATCATAGGCTTAGAGGGGCCATGGGTTTGGATAGTGATGTAAGAGATAAAACCTAGTCAGCATTTAATTTAGGTAAGGATTATAGATGAGAATGAAGCCAGGTGAGTGTTTAGCTTTGGTAAGGATTATTAAGGATAAAGCTAGATCAGTGTTTAGCTTGGATAAAGACTAAAAGTAGAAAGCTAGGTCAATGTTTAGCTTGGATAGAGTTTCGGATAAGGATGAGGGTAACATAGATGGGTTTATTTTTACCATGAGTTTGACATGGGTTTGGATAGGACTAGACTATGGGTTTTAGGTGAACCATGAGTTTTAGGCTTTGACCATGGGTTTAGGTGGACCATGGGCTTTGGGTGTTGACCATGGGTTTAGGTGAACCACGGGCTTTAGGTGTTGACCATGGGTTTAGGGTGTTGACCACGGATTAAGATGGACCATGGGCTTTGGGTATTGACCATGGGTTTAGGTGGACCATAGGCTTTAGGTTTTGACCATAGGTTTAGGTGTACCATGAGCTTTTGGTTTTGACCATGGATTTAGATGGACCGTGGGCTTTAGGTCTTGACCATAGGTGTTGACCATAGGCTTTAGGTTTTGACCATGGGTCTAAGTGGACCATGGGTCATGAGCTTTGGGTGTTGACCATTGGTTTAGATAGACCATGGGCTTTAGGTTTTGACCATGGGTTTAGGTGGACCATGGGCTTTGAGTGCAAAGGTGTTTTTATAGGTTTTTGACTATTCACAAGGTTTAAGCTATGCATGCATATATGCATGAATAAAAAGGTTACATGATAATGATATACCAAGTTTAGTATTATGGTGCATAAAATCCTAAAGGAAGGTTTTATGAGTCATTACATGAAAATGTTAGGGTAGTTTGAAGGGAACCCATCACACTAGAGATGCGATGTACCTAACCACATGTGAGACAAAGAGCCTCGTATAGGTCCAATGGTACGTGCATACTCATTACACCTCTAAAAGGCTTAGAAGATACGTCGTGGGCTGGATGATTTCACTATTGGCAAGCAGACCTAAGGAAGGTTGCCCACTCGATATTACTTTCTATCCTTTGTTTTCTTAGAAGCTAGGTTTTTTTTTTTTTCCTTTTTGTAGACCAGGAGTCTGATGTAGTGATGTATGAAAGAGTTATTTTGTATTTAAAGCCAAACTCGGTATTTTACCAAAAGTAATCCACTTTTTATTTGAAAAAGATTTTAACTCCCCAGTGGAGTCACCAACTATGAGGCCTCATCCGAGCACCGGTCTGATCCGCCGAGGAATTGAAATGCTCTTTGGGAGAAACTCCACGATTGGAACTCACTGTGAGTTCAGAAAATTGATTTTTTGTGATTTTGATGTTGTGAAAGTGAGTCGCCACTTTAATTTACTTATTTTAATTGGGAAAATTAAAGAAAATCCAAATTGATTGACTCCAAAAATGATTTGATTTTATCCCAATGGAAAATGCACCGATCCACGAGTGACCAAGGAGAGTTCGGGGATCAGGTTTTGGTAATTACACAATTAAGAAAAAAATATATTTTTCTTTAGTTTGGCTAAAATTGCAAAATAACTCTTAAAAAGGAATTTTCATGTATGCATGAACAGGAATATAATGATGAATGAAACAGATATATATAATGAGATGGAATGACAATTGTAAATAAATAGGCAAGATAAATCTTACTTAATTGTTACAATATTAAAACAATTGAAATAAAGAGGATCTTTCCTCTAGCCCTTATGGGTACTAGGAAAAGCACACATTCCCCAACTAAACTAATATAAAATCATAAACAAAAGATTAATGTAAATAAATCAAAATAAAAAGGAAAAAAAGTATTGATAAAAAGATTTTAGAGTTGATGCCCTTCATAATGACAGCCTACGTATCCTATTGAATAGGAATCAAATCCCACGCAGTTCTTCCTTTTTGCAAAGGAGGGGTTTTGGAAAAAAGTGTTGATTTATTTATTAATTTAATTCTGATTTTTAAATTAATAAATTTTAGATCTTTTCTGTTTTAAACTTAAAGAGAATTCTAGATCTAAGTTTAGAATTTTGAAAATGGAAAAGGGATTATACCTTTACTTTTCTTGATTTTCGAACGAATGGAACAAGCCTTGCTCCGGATCTCAACTCCACCTTGGATTCGGAAAACTTGGAATCTGAATCTTAACAACAAAATATTAGCGAAATAGCGTGATGAATGTAAATCGAAATTGAAATTGAAACAACAACTCTTTTGTATCAAATTTCAAACAGAACTTAAACACAATAAGTATATCAGTATGAGAGAGAATTTTTGCCTTGGAATTCCCCCAAATGAGCTGGAAGGAGGCTCTATTTATACAGCCGGCGAAGGGGGTGTTGGCAGTACCAGTGGCGGCATCGGCAACGTGCCGGCGGCATAGGCGACACTCGTAGCATGCCAGTCGGCTGGGCGGCATAATGGGCATGCCGCCCTACGGCTAGCACGCATTTCGTGCTGCCTCACCAGTGTGCCGCCCAAAGCAACGGTGTGCCTCTTGTGTGCTGGCCAACTGGTTTGAACTGTTTCCTGCTTTTTCGTCCGTTTCGGGTTCGTTTTAGTTCCGATTCAAGCTTGGTTTGATCCTGTAGGTTCGTGACTGAAAAACAGTCAACTGGAGGTGAAAAATTCAAAAAATTTATTTTTCAACGGGACACTACCCCCTTGACCCCTGCTTGCTGACCAGCTAGGGGACTGCCGTATGCGCAGCGTACTATTCTTAGTAAGTGTCAAGCTACAGCTGGATCATAAAGGTACAAATTTGAGGATTCACAATTACAAATAGCATTTTTTATTCCAAGATACCTACAATAAAACTTTCAATTTAATTATTATCGATATATGTACTAAGAACTTCTACAGATCTAAGCTAATTAACTTAATAATCTTAAATTAAAATCAATATTAATCTATTTTATTACTTAATCAAATAAAACTGTTATGTTCTAAAATCAGAATAGTCATTAGAAACAGATTCAAAAGATTGATCATCGTTTATCGAATGTTCACCAGAAAATTATTTTAATGTCAGATAGGAACGTCTACTAAATTTTGATATCCATCTAAATCCGAATGAAAGTAAATATCATTTTCATTGTCCCCTTGTTCGACATTAAAATGACTTGAGGCATTATCTTATATAAACATATAATGAATTACTATATGACATGCATGTTTAATTGGCTTGTTATAATAAAAAAACTTATGAACAATTTTATACCTGAATTTGAAGTGCATAATGACAACAGTACCTCAAATAAGTTCTCCTCATTTACGATATGATGATCAAAAACTTCCATAGATTTTATTTTTTTTAAGTGTTAAATAAATAAAAAATAGAAAATTGTAGTTTTTAAATCTAAAGGGTAGTTTTTAACTTAAATTGCATAAATAAAAGCTTAGATTTGCAATAGTCGAAGTAAAAATCAATGCTTGAATAAATTTTGTAGAATATTTTTTAAAATAATGGTAAGATATTTAGTCTAATAGTTATGATAATTGAGATAGTCGGGTGAATTAATAATCATAACTGACATTATGTGAAACTGTTGTCAAGTTCTCATTATCATGAAATAGTTGCTAATTTTGCATGTGAAATTTGATGAGCTTGATGGTTTATTACAAGGAATAAAGATAACATTTTTCAATTATAAGGTCTTCATCTGAACTGTTAAAAAGTTAAGTTGATAATGTTATAACTACTGTAATTATTATTATTATTATTATTATTATTATTATTTTACTCCTTTTCTTAAATTAAAAATAAATAATTTATAAATTTTTTTTTTTTTGGTAATATGGATAATAAGACGAATCCATTTACAACGTTAGCCAACAATCTATCTTGTAAGATTCCTAAATTATTTTAGAAAAAATAAAGTATACTATTTAATTGAATTAAATAAAAAAAATAAATGTACGTACAATATTATTATACATATAAAAAATTATTAAAAAAATTGTATGCGCTAAGGTTATTCTATTTAAAGAGACTGGAAAAACTTTTAAATGGTGGAGATTAAGTCCACAAAATAGTAAACAAAATAACAAAAAAAAAGAAATCAGTGTCTCTGTATAATCATGAAAGGAACAGTATAATTATCATCCAATCTAGATGAATACTTAATAAAGTAATAATATTAGTAATTACTGTATCTAAAAAATTGATTTTTTTTAACTAACAAAATTAAAATTTGTTCTCTCTTATATCTGGTTAAAGATACACACATTTTTTCCAATTTCTTTTTTCATATATCTGCTGCATATTTACTATGAGACGCATGGATCTATGAACTAAAAGATCATTTCCTTATTGCCTTTTTAGCTTTTGATCCAACTTTTGCAATAAGAATCCATTTTCTCTATTTTACTTGAAAATTTGAGTTCATATTTTTCCTGTTGATAATTTGCTAGACAGCTTAATATGAAGCTCTATATAGATAATTTGATATTTAAGAGAGACACTTAGTGTCATTTCTATTTTCTAGCTGTATTGTTTATTTTTATATATTCGTGATCAATTCATCTTATTGAAATAAAAAGAAGGGAAGAGTCTTAAGATTGTTAAATAAACATTAATAAAAATCATAAAAATTATAAAACAAAAAAATGATTATATACATTTGCAAATAAGCTATTAGAAAGGAAATGTTAATAAACAATGATAAAAAAAAAAAAAAAAAAAAAAAAAAAAAAAAAAAAGGTTATTATGCTAAACCATCGAACGTAAATCATCAAAAATTTTAGTATAAACAACATTTTTTTGTATAGCCTTCAATTTCATCATCATCACATGCTTTATTTTTATTTAATATTATATATTCTCAAATTTTTATGTGAAGTAACTCTAGATAGTGCCACATATAATTGGCCATGATAAAAAACATTATCATTTAGATATAAACCAACTTCATTTAATGTTTGTTCTTGACTTTTATTTATTGTCATATAGTAACAAATTCTTATTGGAAATTGTCTTTTTTTTTTAATATAAATGGTAATTTATTTTCATAATAAGAAAGAATAATTCGTGGTATGTAACTTTTTTGCTAGAATGTGATCCAGTTACTATCACTGCTTCTATGACTTTTATTCCTAGATTAGTTATCACTAATCTTATACCATTGCATAAACCTATACTGAGATTGATATTTCGAAGTAGCATTATAGGAATCTTTTTTTTTTTTACTCTTAAATCATGCCGGGGAAAATCATTAAAATTTAAAGAATTTAAAAAATCTACTAGATAAATAATTTCTAATCTATCTAGACCACTTGATGTAGGACATATTGAATCTAAACTATAATATATTTTTTCTTCATCATCTATTAAACGAATGATTGATATTGATGTAAGATGCATATTAATATTTAATTTACATACATTGCAGTATTCCTATAGTTAAGATCTAGTTAATGTTGTATTTATAATATCTTTTTTTTATGCCATTAACAACTAGTAACATTTGTCTAAACGTGAGGCCTCGCTCGAGCACCGGCTCGGTCCGCTAGAGGGAACCAAGATGCTCATTCAAGTTTAGATTTACAATGGAACTCTCGGGTTTGGATTTGATTGATTTTTGAAAATGATTTTAGGAGTCGCCACCTTAATTTTATTTAATTAGGAAAACATTAAGAAAAAATAATTCAAGTTGACTCCAATTTATTAATTTTTACTTTAATTTGCCTATGGATAGAATCACTAGCTTTGAACCAAGTTGAGTTCGGAAACTAGGTTTTTTGTTAAATAATCACGATTTGGCTCTTAAGTTTAATTTGACTTAAAAAATAATTTCATGAATGACATTTATTGATTATAATAAAATACATGAATATGATATAATATGGATGCATGGTGCATGTATATTGATGAGACAACTGAAATAAACAGTCACAAATTAAAAGAGAGTCTTCTCTCTAATTTTTTAGAGATTTAGGAGAACTACATAATCACTCCTTAATTCTAAATAATTACATTAATAAAAGATCATGATGTCATCTCTAGCCCTTGTGGGATTTTAGGAAGAATATTATAAAGAATAAATACATTGGAGAAAAGTGAAAAATAAGCTTAAATTGAAAAATTGGATTTGAAGTTTAGATTTAAATTTGAAACATGTCTATGTACTCCGTTTAATAGGGATCAAAGCCTACGTATTTCATTATACGATTAAGTGGAGGGAATTTATAGATTGATAAAAATGATTTTTGGTTTGGTGATAAAGTTCATAAAAATACCTTGAATTTTGATGGACGAGATGGAAAAAGTATTTTGCCAGATCGAAGTTCCATTTATTGGATTGGGCAATTGGAAAAAAATGTTTGGTGAGTGAATTAATTAATTAAAATGATTAATTAATTAATTAAAAATAGTGGATGAGTAAAAATGATGTTTTTTTATTTAATAATAAAAAGGGGTAATTAATTAATTAATTAAAAAGATTAATTAATTAATTAATTTGTGAGTGATAAAAATGATTTTAGTTAATTAAAATGATTAATTAACTTGGTTTGGGTGAGAAAATTAATTAATTAAAATGATTAATCAACTAATTAGATATTGATTGGAGGGAAAAGAAGAATAAAAATTAATAGATAACAATCGATATCAACTCCAGTGTATTTGAAATGAGGAAATGAAAGGGCTATTTATAGGAAAAAGAGGTAGGAGTCATTTGGAAAGTAAAAAGTTGAAATGACAAAAAGGATAGAGTTAAAAAAAATACTAAAAAAGATGAACTATGGGCGTTTTGGGCATTTCAACCCATTAGAATTTGACTGGGTGGCGCGGTTGGCTGCATTAAAGGTGGCTTGTTTCCTCACCGCCCATAACGCGGAGCCATGCTTTTGACACGAAGCTGAGTCAGAAGCTGATGCAGTCTGGCAAGCTCGCCCATGCATCTTTCTGGTCCATTTTTGGGGTTTTCGAGTCAGTTTTTGGAAGTTGTAAAATTCAGAAAAATTATCGATCAGTGTGTTAGGTTCAAAATTAATTTTAGAACATTTAAACAGTCAGTTTGGAAGAAAATTCAGTCAGTTTTGGAAAAAAGCTGTCTGATACAGAAGATCAGGTCAAGATAGGAAAGACATCAGACTGTGCCAAAAATATTTCGATCGTTTTGAAAAGTTCAGAATTAATTTTGGAGGTGTTGAAATAATAGTTCACACAAAAGTCACCTTCAAGTAAAAGAATTTTTTCACCAAAAGGGTTATTTAACTCTTCTTCTTCAGAGTTACATAAAATATCTCTAAATGATTTATCTAATACTTTAAAACAGTATCTATGACTCATAGGGGTTTCGCCCCAAATTATCAAACATTTTTCTTTTATTAATCTTGTTAATTGAGTTTCTTTCTTAATTTCACATGCCGAAAGTTCCAGTAGAAGTCATTCAAAAAAAAAAAAATCAGTATATTTAGTTACATTATTTCCTAGATCAAGAATTTTGAATTATTTTCCCCCAAGGCCGTTATTTAAATAAATTTATTTGCAAAATTATTTTAAATCTAAAAAACAGGTTTATACAGAATGATATATTAATAAAAGATTATTAAAACAAAGAAGTCTAATGAGTAATAAAAAGAAATAGGTTTATAGTTTTCAAGTAATTATGATTAATTATTTCTTATAGTTTTAAATTTGTTAATCATTCTTAATAAGAGATTTAGTGAATTTATTTCCTCTTTAATTTGATTGAAATAATCATAATTAATAACAACTTTGTTATTTTCCATTTGAATTATAATTCATTCACCATTCGCCATTCATGAATTTTACCAATTTTAATTGATCTCATTTAAACACATAAAATTAGAACTAAAAAATAAAGAGTCTCTTAAACATAGAATAAATATTAATGTTAGTAATATTAATATTGCTAAAATTTAACTTTTTATGTGTATCAATTTTATTGTTTTATGTATTTATAATATTAACTTATAAATATCTTTGCGTTAGAAATTGTTGACATTTTCTTTTTTTTTTTTTTTTTTTTTGTTCCCATTATTTCACAAAATTTTGATTTAAATAGTTATTAACAAAATATACATAAGTATTACCTATACATATAAGTTATTTGGTTTGTTTTGATATCCATCCAATTAAGAGAAAAAAAAAAAAATTTGTTTCATTTGGTTATAGGATAATTATTATTTATAAAATGTCATGCTAATAAAAAAAAAGAATCTATATTTTTTTTAAGCTTAAGAATATTGATACTTATAGACTCTAATTACATATAGCTCTTATTTTTTCGTTTGTTTAGCAATATTAATTTATAGATATCGTTGATTTTAACTTTCAATTCTCTGATTTTTAAGTATTGTTTTAATTTAAATAGTTATTAAAAACATATACATAAGTAGCATCCATACACATTACTAATTTTTCACTATTATTAATTTATATGCTTTATTTTTAAACTATTGATTTGTATATTTCCTTTCTCCTCTATTTAATTAAATCATTCTTGTTTAGCTATTTATTTCCTCATCTTTTATGTTTTTTTTATTGCAACTTTGGGAAAAAAAACTGAAATTTTGCACGTTTGGTATGTATTTTAATTTAAATTGTTAAAGTATTTTAAATTAAAATTGGATATTTTATTGTGATTACTTACATTTGCTTAAATCATAGTATGGATATGAGATTGCCTTGATATCAGTGATGGATTTATCTCCATATGAATCGCCAGGAAAAAAGACCCGAGTTTGGTAAAATGTTTGTTATAAAAATATTATTTGTTATCTAAAATGCCTTTCTTGCTAATTATCTATCTCTTTAAATATTGTTATAACCTTAATATTTAGAAAAAAAAAAAAAAGGGGGGGAAAGAAATTGTTCAAAACATATTGATAAAACGAATCAAACAAAGCTTAAATGTTCCTATAGAGATAAATATTCTCATCCATGCCATTAATAAATCTGTTATATAAACAACAAATAATTAAATTGTTATTTATTAAAAAAATAATTAAGAAAATAAAATAAAAATTTAAATATACGTTTGGAAGCTTAAATTTAAGATGATTACTAAACCCTAAACCCTAAAATTACAAAGAATGTGTTGATTGATATATAATTACATTTTGCAAGTGTTATGTAAGAACCACAAATATTAGAGAATATAGTTCCAAGAACTTTGGTTAATGTTTGAATTGATTTATAAGTTGAAATATGTAAGTTCAACTCTAATACAGTTGAGTTAAACTATAATTTGGTTGAATTCAACCTAAGTAAAGTCGAGTTCAACTCTAATATAGTTTAGTTAAAGTTGAATGAAGTGAGGTCAACTCTAATATAGTTGAGTTCAACTATACTATAGTTGAGATAACTTTAATTTGATTGAATTCAACCAAAGTAAAGTTAAGTTAAGTCAACTCTATTATAGTTCAATTCAAATTGAATGAAGTGAGTTTGACTCTAATATAGTTGGGTTCAATTATAATATAGTTAAGTTCAACTTTAATTTGGTTGAATTCAATCTAAGTAAAGTTGAGTTCAACTCTAGTACGATTCAGTTCAAGTTGAATGAAGCGAGTTCAACTCTAATACAGTTGAGTTCAACCTTAATAAGGTTGAATTCAACATCATTAAGGTTTAAATTCAACCTTATATGGTTGAGTTCAATCTTATCAAAGTTGAGTATAATGTTCAAATATGACGTTAGAAAAAGGTAATATTGACAATATGATTGTTAGGAATTTATCTGAGGTGTAACATCTAGTTTTTCAAGAATTACTATTTAAGACCCAATCTCATATTCTTAGTACAAAAATACTCATTTACTTAGATAGTCTTGCTTATTCTCTTCTTTATTTGGCAATTAGTATAAATTGAATCCAGTTCATCAAGGTCCATTAGATCTAATTTTAATAGAGAACATGGAGGTGGTAGAAGCAATTATATGAATGGCAGTTTGATAAAATTTAGAAATTAGTGGTGTAATTGTAGTAGAAAGACTATAATTAAGATATTAGAGTCTTCAAGAAACCCTAATAAGTTGTATTTTCATTGTCATTATTGTGGGTTTTATAAATTTTAGGAGTCAAATATAGATGAATTTAATGTGTTAGAGTTGATTACTTTGACCATGAACATCCAAAATGAGAAAGTCAGTGAATATGGAAATGTTAAAAGCAGTTGTTTGGTTGTGATGTTATGTGTAACCTTTGTAATTTTAACATTGCTAAGTGTGAAAGTATTTATATGTAAATTTATTAAGAAATGAAATATAATATTATTGTGCACCAATGAACTCAATCATTTTTTATTGATTTAAATTTATATTTTTTTTGTATTAGAAATGAAAAGGGCTAACATCGTAAGAGGTGCTGGGGGAAGGCAAAAACCCTAATGCAGCAAGAGGCACACACTCATTGCCTATTATTACACCAAATGCTCAACAATCCAACACAAAAGATTTAACTTCATATGATGCACATGTTACAACTCTTCAATTTGCACAAGAAGTCAATGGGTCTGATGATGATCATATGCAAATTAAATCTTTTGAGCAACAAATAAAAGGTAATCCACATGACTTTGTGACTCTTGGTAATAAAGAGACTAGATCTTCAATTTGGAATCATTTTTCGAAGTTTTATGATTGTGAGGAAAATAAGACAAGGAGAGTTGAGTGTGTGTGGTGCGAGAAGGATTATTAAGGAAAAGTGATTAAGGCACTTTTGGTTTTTGGAAATACTTGAGGGAAACTTTTAGAAAGTTTTCAGATAAAAAAGCTATGGTTGAGGCCTATAGGTTAGGAAAAGATAAGAGTTAGAGTACTCTCATTTTTTAGAGGGGTCCTTTTAAAGATAAGCAGATGACTGCTTAGACTTTGACTAATAAGTTAGTAGGGATGCCTTAGTAAAAATGATAATTAGAGAAGAATTATCTCTTAGATTTGTAGAAAGACCTAGATTTAGACATTTTATGGAAATCATTTATCCATATTTTGTCATTCTATATAGATTCACCATAGCTAGGAACTATTATAAGTTGTTTGTAATTGACAAAAAAATTGAAAGCATTCATTTAGAATAATTGTCAAAGAGTTTCTTTGACAATTGATATGCAAACAAATGTTCACAACTTGTCTTATTTGTACTTGAATGTATATTTTATTGATAATGAATGAAATTTACACATAAAATTTAAAATTTTTATGTCATTAAGAGTCATAAGGGAGTGAACATTGGGAATGCAATTGATTGTTACATGGAAGAGTGGAGATTAGTAAGGTCATATGTATTATAGTTGATAATGTATTAAGAAATGACACGCTGTCATTGCATTGAAAAAATTATTAAAAAAAAAGATGCATTTGTTTTGGCTAGGGATGCATTTCATATGAGATGTTGTGTACACATCCTTCAATTGATTATGAGGGATAGAATGGACTTTGTTGGGGAGACAATAAAAAATTAGGGATGTGATAGTATACATTAGGAGCAACCAATAAAGAAAACACATTTTTAGGCAGTGTTCTAGTAGAGTTAATATCACTAGTAAAGTATCATTGTGTTTAGATTGTCTAATAAGGTGAAATTCCACCTATCATATGTTATAAAATGCAGTAAGGTATCATGCAACCTTTGAAAAAAATGCAAGAGGTAGATTATAAATTAATAATTGACTTTGGGAGGAGTTGCCTAATGAGGTTGACTGGGATAACATAAGGAGAATAACTAGATTCTTAAAGAAATTTTATGATGTTATATGCAAAATTTCTAGCACTTTATACTCTACCTCTAATTTATACTTTCCTAAGATTGTTAAAATACTGAGAGAGTTATGTGAGAATAGCTCTGATTATGAGCTTTCAGGTATGCGCAACCACATGAAATCCAAGTTTAACAAATACTTAAATAGTTTAGATAAAATGAATGTGATGTTATTTGTTGCAATGGTGTTATATCTTAGGTATAAAGTGAAATACCTAAAAGTCAAGTACACTGAACATTATGAAGAGGTGAAGGATAAAAAAACTAATTTCTAGGGTTAAAAGGGCTATAAATGTTATGATAAAAAAAATGATAAACTAGGATCTATAACATCAAAGGCTATTACTCATATCACACTTGAGGGCAATAAAGAAGATGATGATATTAACCCATATTTTATTCAAAAAGCAAAGTAGAGTCATTTGGTTCAAAAATTTAAACTAGACATATATTTGGAGGAGAAGGAGGAACTATTTGTTATTAAATTCAACCTTCTAGGATGTTGGAAAGTGAATGCAATGAGGTTCCTTTTACTGTCTAAAATTACAAGGGATGTTTTGGTTGCACAATGCTCAACTATGGCAAGTGAGTCAGTAATTAGCACTGGTGGGAGGACTTTACACCGATTTAAGAGCTCTTTAACTTACTAAGGTGCTAATTTCCTACCAAGACTGGCTAATAGAAAGCAATCAACTTAATTCTCTTGAAGAAACACTCTCAAAACATGAAAATTTTGAAGATGGTATATTTTCCTATATGTTAACTTTTATATTTTAATTAAATTGTATTATTTTTGCATAATACACAATCTGATTAATACACAATTACATTTTGCAAGTGTTATGTAAGAGCCACAGACATTAGCGAATGTGGTTCCAAGAACTTTGATTGATGTTTGAATTGATTTACAAGTTAAAATATGTAAGTTCAACTCTAATACAATTGAGTTAAACTATAATACAATTGAATTCAACTTTAATTTGGTTGAATTCAACCTAAGTAAAGTCGAGCTAAACCCTAATACAATTTAGTTGAAGTTAAATGAAGTGAGTTCAACTCTAATCCAATTGAGTTCAACTATAATACAGTTGAGTTCAACTTTAATTTGATTGAATTCAACTTAAGTAAAGTTGAGTCAACTCTATTATAGTTCAATTAAAGTTGAATGAAGTGAGTTCAACCCTAATATAATTGAGTTCAATTATAATATAGTTAAGTTCAATTTTAATTTGGTTTAATTCAACCTAACTAAAATTGAGTTCAACTTTAGTACAGTTTGGTTCAAGTTAAATGAAGTGAGTTCAACTCTAATGCAATTGAGTTCAACCTTAGTAAGGTTGAATTCAACATCATTAAGGTTTGAATTCAACCTTCATAAGGTTGAATACAACCTTCATAAGGTTGAATTCAACATGAATAAAGTTGCATTCAACCTTATTAAAGTTGCATTCAACCTTATTAAATTTGAGTTGACATATTTTTTATGTTTTGCTAATTCAGTTTATGGCTTTCTGCTAGGTTGTTGGCCCCCTGTTGCTAAAATTGCATATTTTTCAAATCCAAGTCTAGCCACTAACGTCTACCCACAACATACTCAATATAGCAAAGAAATAAAAATTTTAACCAATGGTATTAGATATTACTATTACTCAAATCAAATAATGGAAAAATTAAATTTTTATATATACATTGGTTATATATATATTAATTAAGAATTAAACTGTCTAGTTGAATACTCACATGACCATTTCTATGGATTATTGCTATGTGAATATTTCTAATTAGGTAGAATTAATATTGTGAAAATCATATCAAATCATCATAATTAACTGATTAAATTAGGATTTAGCCATTAGTCTGATCCTAAAGCAATAAAAAACCAAATAATTAGTGAACCAGAAAAAAAAGGTCAAAACTAGAAAATTTCAAAAAATTGGTGAATAGATAAAACTTGATTCTTGTAGAATTGCATTTTTTTTTACATAAATAAAATAAAATGAAATAAAAAAGAAAATGAGCATATTGGATTGGTTAGCCTGCGGATTGGTCAAAAGGTAGGTTCACTCTACAGTCCAGTTACAAAAACATTAGTTAGAAGACATGTAATCTTTTTGAATTGAAAATTGTGTAAGAATAAAGCATGAAATTACCCTTTATCTCAACAAAGTTATCTTTCTCAACAAAATTATCTTTCAAATTTTTGTTATGATCCTCTCATGTTAAAATCAACATATATAATAAAGTCATATTAGCATAATCTTCATAATTAAATGTAAACTAAACAGTTGAGTTTTTTTAAAAAAATTAAATTTTAAAATTTGTAGAAGTGGATTGTTATGGTATGAAAATGAATTTCAATTGTTTATTTTATATTCAACAGTGAAAATCATGCAAATATGATTTATCATATTAATCTCAACATGAAAAATTCTAAAATCCTCCAAATTTGTTAGTTTTTCCTTTTAAAAAAATCAACATACCATTTGTTTGAGTTGTTAACTGAAAATGTTGGCATATATCAATATTAACATCCCCTTCTAGCATTTTTTTTTTATGGTTAAATTACTTTTTAATTGCGTGGCTTGCTTAGTCTTTTCAATATTAAGAGAAAAAATTATCAATTTAAAATTTTTCCTATGTGCACTAAGAAAAAGTTTGTGGGAGTCAAGTTGTTAACTGAAAATGTTGGCATATATCAATATTAACATCCCCTTCTAGCATTTTTTTTTTATGGTTAAATTACTTTTTAATTGCGTGGCTTGCTTAGTCTTTTCAATATTAAGAGAAAAAATTATCAATTTAAAATTTTTCCTATGTGCACTAAGAAAAAGTTTGTGGGAGTCAAGATAAGAGGAAATAATCTTAGAATTATGTTAACTCGTAACTGATACATAAAGCTAATATATATACATAGGACTACAAGAAACTATAAAGAGATAACCATACAATGTAATTACATGAAAATAGGAAATTATATGGAAATAGGAAACTAATAAGAAGCTAATGGTTAGCTTAATATTATCTGCTAATACACCCCTTCAAGCTGATGGTGAATGGTCAAGGAGCCAAAACTTATTAGTGAATTGTTGAAACTGTTGACTAGATAATGGTTTTGTAAATATATGGGCCAACTGATCATCTAATGAAATAGGCTCTATAATAATAGATTTACTCATAACCTGCTGACAAACAAAGTGGAAATCTACCTCAACATGTCTAGTGCGCACTTGAAAAATTGGATTAAAAGATAGGAAAACCTCTCTAATGTTATCACACCAAATATGAGGAGGATTGGACAGCCGAATGCCAAATTCACCAAGTAATTTAATAACCATTTTAGTTCAACACGTACATCTGCAAATACTTTGAACTCTAATTCAGTGGAAGAACGAGCAATTGCGTGTTATTTTTTTAAATTCCACACAAGCAAATTGTTGCCAAAATAAACAAGAAATCCTTCGGTCGACCACCTATCATCTAGGCAACCTACCCAATTAGCATTTGAAAAAGGAATTAATTTATGTTGAAAATTTTTGTTGATGAAAAAAATCATTGAGAGGTGCCTTTTAAATATTATAGCACTCGTTTAAGGGCTTTATAATGCATGTCCAATGGAGCATGCATGAAATGACACAATTTGTTTGCTGCAAAACAGATGTTTCATCGAGTAACTGTGACATATTGTAAACCCCCACAAAGTTTTCAATTTTTTTTGCATCTTCATTAGATAGAGGCTGACCTTGGGGTTTAGAAAGAGGTGAACCAACATCCATAGGAGTATTTGAAGGTTTGCAATTTGCCATATCTGCACCTTGAATGATCTCTAAAATGTAGGCTTATTGTGACAAGAACAGGCCATTCATTATTGTAGGAACTTGAATGCCTAGAAAATAATTGAGGTCTTCTAAATCTCTTAGAGCAAACTCTTTTGATAATTAATTAACAAAAAAAGTTAGCATATTCTCTTGGTTGCATGTAATAATAACATTGTCTACATAGACTAATAGAAAACAAGAGCAACTAGACTTATTATAGATAAATAAAGGGGAATTAGATTGAGAGGAGACAAACCCAATAGAATGTAAAAAATTTCCCAAGCATTGAAACCATGCACGGGGGGCCTGTTTTAAGCCATAAAGAGATTTCTTGAGCCTACAAACAAATTCTAGGTGAACTTTATCAATGAATCCCTACGACTGAACCATATATACTATTTTTTCTAATTCACCATTTTGGAAGGCATTACTAACATCTGGCAGTCGAATTGGCCAACCTCTCGGTACTGCCATAGACAAAACTATTCGAACAGTCACAGGCTTCATTATAGGACTAAACATTTCATAATAGTCCAAACCATACTCCTAAGTATATCCCCATGTGACTAGTCATACTTTCAGTCTTTCAACAATTCCATCAGCTTTCCTCTTAATTTTATACACCCAACTGTGACCAACAACATTACCATGAGATGGAGGTGGTACCAATTCCCAAGTATCATTTTGAATTAATACTTCCATCTCTTGCTCCATAGCTCTAACCCATTCTAAGGACTTGCTTGTTTGCATAAAGGAAGATAGCTCAGTTTGGGGGATGGGATTGTGGTTAGGTATGGTGATCATAAAAGCAAAGGGTTTCTTTTTTGGTGGGTTCAGTCTTAGGGTCATATGATGAGTAAGTGTGGGTGGGGATTCTTTTAGTGATGTTGGCAAAGACAAATGCGAAGGGGAAGGAATTGATGTCGTAGTTTGGGTTGATGGAGAAAAATTAAATTAGTTGTAAAGAGGTACTAAAATCCATAACTAGTTTTAGTCCTTGTGGATCACGTGGTGTAGTTGGCAAATTAGGATCAGCTGATAAGGAATAGATGTAATGACTTAATAATGTTGGTAAAGAGATAATGGCTTGGTTTTATTAGTTGGAAAGAGTAATATAATCATATGGGGATATAGGCTGTTAGGGTCATGTAGATAAGATAGTAAGGTTGGTTGATATGGTTTGTGATTGAGTTAGAGAAGGAAAAGCAGTAGAATTAGACAAGGAATTAGAATTGGGTAAGAGTAGGGAAGTAGTATTACCTGAAGCATCCAAATTGCGTGTGAGCTGAGGTAGTTAAATGGGGATTTGCAGCCAAGGATTGGATAAGGAGACTATTGGCTTATCCAAATTCGAAGGAACACCTAAAACAAATTTAAATAGAAATTTTTTTTCATCAAAATCACAATGACGAGCCACATAAAATTTTCCCTTTTTTTTTGTCATAACACCTATACCCAAGATGACTAGGAGAATATCCTAAAAAGACACATTGACTAGTTTGGAAAGAGCTAAAAAGACACATTGACTAGTTTGGAAAGAGAATTTATGATTATTATACGGTCGTTAAAAGGGATACACAACACAACCAAACATTTTAAGAAAGCCATAATCTGGAATTTTTTTTAAATGACACTTGAAAAGGAGTTTTATTGTGAAGTGATAAATATGGCATTTTGTTAATTAAGAAACTAGTAGTCTTAAAGGCGAATTCCCAAAATTTAAATAGAGCACTGCGATGTCCTAGTAATGCTAGGCCAATATCAATAATATTTCAAATTTTTCTTTTTGCAATGCCATTTTGTTCATAAGTATGGGGACAAGAAATTTGATGAATAATACTAGTGTCTTTGAAAAATTTGTTTAATGGGCAATACTCCCCTCCCTACTCTGAATTAAATATTTTTATTTTGCGATCAAATTGCCTTTCAACCATTATTTGAAATTGATGAAAAATTTGAGGATCAACATAACTTTTATTTTGATTGGAAACAACCAAGTAAACAAAGAGTAGTCATCAATGAAAATAACAAAATACTTGTAACCAAAAAAAGAAAACAAAGGTGCAAGATCCCAAACATCTTACTGTATTAAATCTAAAGGATCAAAACTCCTATGATTTGTTAAAGAAAGAGACTGTCTATGAAGCTTTCTTAAACAACATGCTTCACATCTATCATAAGAAACTTTATTAGAAGAACAAAGCAGCTAAAAATCTTCAACTAAACAATGAACAGTTTGGAAATTTGGATGGCCTAATCTCGCATGGCAATCTTCCAAATTAACTAAGTATGCAATAGATTGTGGTAGTCACATTTTTTGCAAAATGCCACTCAATTTGTAAAGACCCAGCTCACTCATGCCTTGGAGAAGTATGTCCTTGGTAACCTAGTCTTTGACAAATAATGAGAAGGATGAAACTCAAAAAAGCAATTGTTATCTTTGCAAAATTGTTGAACAGACAATAATGGTTTAGCAATACTTGGGACACACAAAACATTACATATAGAAAGAAATATAGAATTAGAGAGAATAGAGCTACCAATATGAGAAATGGGCAATTGATAACTATCTCTAACCATTAATTGTTCCTTACCCTTATACTTATTTACAAAACTAAGAAAGGATATGTTAGGGGTAATATGATGAGTAGCAGCAATATCCAAGACCAATGATATTTAAGAGCTATAGAAAGTGAACTTGATGATGCATTTATGGGCAAGGTGGATAGGTGCACCTGAATTTTATTATTGTATTTAGAAGTGCTGTGAGATTGTATCATTGAGGCCCTATTCCGAGGCATAAAACTTGAATCAAACCTATGCCTACATTCCAAAGCAAAATGGTTATTATATCTGCAAATTTGGCAAGTGAAAAAGGCTCAATTCTGTTGGCTAAAACCTCTCCTTCCCCCTCTATTTCCTTGATGCCTATGAAAATTGTGAAACTGAGTGAAACCAGAAAAGCTCCGTTGAACCATGTTTACCATTGGCACTTGTGGTTGCTGTGATTTTAAAGCAACTTATAAGCCACCAGCTAACTATGTAAATCACTAAACGAAATTAGGTCAGTTTGTTATTGTAGCGCACTAATAATTTTATTGTATTTAGCTCCCAGTTTTTGAAATACAATGGCATTAAATTCAAAGGAAGAAATTGGTTAACTAGCTAGTGCCAAGGAATCTGCAATTGCTTTTGCCTGATAAAGATATTGAGAGATGATTTATCATCTGTTGAGAGGTTATAAAGTTCAATGTGCAACTATTTTCATTGAGCATAATTGAAAGCACCATAGGCAGAGGCAAAAGCGTGCCAAACTTTAGCAGATGTGTTCAATCCTATGAGTTATAGGTACACTTCCTTTGTAATGGAAGACAATAGCCAAGAGAACAGCAATTGATCTTTACCAAACCATGTAATATACTCAGAATTAAGTTTAGTTTGACTAGTTATTGGGTTTAAAATCCCTTTAAGAGGAGCTTTTTTGTTACCATTAAGAATACCATAGAGATTGTAGAAATTTAAGAGGGGAGTGAATTGTAGCTTCCAAGGAATATAAGCCTTGGAAGTCAATTTGATTGAGAAAGTTTATTGAATATGGATAGGATTTAAAGATAAGGGTGTCGAAAAAAAGGTTGGGAAAAAAGGTAATTATAATTAAGGTGCTTGATGTAGAGGTAGAAGAAAAAGAAGATAAGGAAGAGAAGGGTGAAGAGGCTAGATTAGTTGAATTATTCATGTTTTAGTTGCTCTTATACCAAGTCAAGATACATGATTTTGAAGAGGAAATAATCTCAGAATTATATTAACTCATAACTGATACATAGAGCTAATATATATATACATAAGATTACAACAAACTATAAAGAGATAACCATACAACATAATTACATGAGAATAGGAAATTGCATGGAAATAGGAAACTAATAAGAAGCTAATAGTTAGCTTAACATTATCCACTGATAGTGGGAAATTAAAATTTAAGATTAAGAGTTTACAGTAAGAGAAAAAGAACACATAAGATTTATAATGGTTCAAGTACGACAAATCCTATGTCCACTTATCAACTTTAATTGGGTATTTTCACTATCAATCAAGTTTTAAAAAGTTCACTTCTAATTTAGTGTTTAGTCTTACACTAAACCTTACAAGTGTTTTCCCAAGTCTTACACTGAAATCTCATAATTGTTTTTCCTAAAGCTCACACTCAAACCTTACAATTGTTTTCCAAGACTCATACTCAAATCTAATTAAGAGTTTTCTAAGACTCACTCCCTAATATAACAATTATTTTGTGGCTAGCTAACACCCAACCCTTAGAGCAGTCAAGCTCACTATAACAATTGCAAGGGTTTGGCCACTTAAAGAAGTTGTTAAACATCATTTAAGGCCTGTGGAGGACAGTTTTTCTAGCTTCGCTCCACCAAAGAGCCGTTACATTTAAGGTCATGGCCAGATCTCTCCTAACAGCTACAAATTTGCATTAGTGCACTATTAGACTTGAATTGCAATCACAATCTCTATTTTACGGTCGCTAACTTCAAAGGTCTCAAATGGTTAGTGACACGTGGCAAGTTTCCATTAGTTGCTCATCTTGTGCTGTAAGTTGCGGTCATGATAGAGGGCACAAACCTCACTGTGTCTTAAGTGTATTTCAGCCTTTTATTAATTGGGGTCACGACAATCTTCATTGCAGTCATAATATTCTTGTCGCAGACATTATTAGGAAGTTGTGGGCATAACTTACAAGTGATTAGCCATAACACTTAATGAATTTTTAAATTTTTTTCATTTTTAAAATTTTCTATGTATATTACCTGTAAAATAAACACTTAATATAACTATTAATGTTATTCAATTTGATTATCAAAATCAAAATTGAGATTAACTAAATTGAGAGCCCACTGACACGAACTGGTAAAACTTTTGAACTCCAAACTCGCTTAGAGTTTACAACACGCACACCAGCGCACAAAATGGTCGACCTTAGGTAAGGCTGAGCAAGGTTTGGTCCAATATGGGGATTTGAAAATCTCTGGAATTATATTGAACTTTGGGGATTTTAATCCTAAGGATCCAGAACTAGAAGCGAAAAAAAAAATCTCTATATTGTATTATTCCAAAAATTTTCGGATAATACAATTCTAGTCTAATCCAATCCAATCCAAAACGGAGATTCGAAGAAAATGCATTTAATAATCAATTTCTTATAACTAACCGTACTGTTTTAAGTTTTATTTTTTATGAAATTTGGGTTTAATGAATTAACATATTATATTAATCATTATAATATATTATTAAATGATTATATTAATAAATTATTACATTATGTTAATATATATAATTATATATCAAGACTATATGTTAATAGTTTTTGTGATATAATTATATATACTACTTAAAGTTAACACATAATTTCTTATAATTAATTTCTAACTTTTTATACAAACTATTAATTATCTATTACAAGTACTTTTTTTTTTATAACATATTACACAAATGTTAATTAATAAAAAAAATTCAATATTATAATATTAAATACTAATAAAAGTTAATTAATCAAAAACTTTATTAGTATCACATAAACTTTATTAGTATATCATACTTTCTTATTATCACTCATTGATTAGTCATAACATATATTAAAAGTTTTTATTCTAAAACATATAAATAGTGAATTTAAAATTTGTAATTGTAATATGTGGTTATATCTTAGTATTATTAAAACTTAATTCACATTAGATTACTAATTTTTCATTGATATAATTTTAACGAATCTAATATTTAAGTAAATTATATAAATATTTATATTTATATTCCATTGAGTTAAGGTATATATATTTTTAATTATAGATTTATAGTTCATTTAAATTTTATTTTCATATAATTTTAATCTAATTTGATAACTGCTATAATGACATATATAATCTTATAATTTTTGTGTTATCTATATATTATTCAATTAACATTATTTATATACTATAAATAAAAAAAAATTTAGTTATTTCGGTCAAATCCAATTCGGTACAGGTTAGTTCAATTCGGTCTAATTCTCAATCTGGATATACATTAATCTCTAGAACTATACCAAAATATTTTACTCGGTCTAATTCTATTCAGAGAAAGTTAAAAAGTCAACGATTCAGTCCAATTCTGGATATTTTCGGTCTTGTTATTCTGTTCAATTTCAAATTTTTAATCTCCATGCTCAGCCCTAGTCGTAAGCCATTTTGGCACCACAAGAGCCATGTGCAGTGCCACAGCCCCTTTTGGAGGCTATCCTTCTCCCTGCGCATTGAATTTCTAATTTTTACCCTTTAGCCCGATTTTCAGCCATTTTTTCCCAAATTGCCCCCATCTCTATTTGCCTATAAATAGACCTTCATTTCCATCATTTTTCTACCCTTTGAGTTTGTGTAGTTGCTATCCACTTGCTCTTTCTCTCTCTAATTATTCTCTTTATTGAGTAGCTTCCAAATTAATTAATTTCTTTGATTTTAATTAATTTTGGTTAATCACCTCACATCTTGAAAGTTCGAATTCTTTTCTACTAGATTATTTTACTTAGAAAATTCATATTCTAAATCCATTCTCTCACCAATATCTATGACATGCCATCAACTAACTAATTAATCATTTTAATTAATTAATCCATCCATCCACTTAATCAAATTAATTAGTTAATTAATCCTTTTAATTAATTAATTAATCTACATAATTAATCTAATTAATTAATTAATTTTTTAATTAATTAATTAATCCATCTAGCCAGTAGTAAATCAACCCATCAACCTAATCATCTTTGGATTAATCACATTCAATCCACTCTCATTGAGTAGGATTCCCACCACCTCACACTGATAAAATAGAATTTCGGTTTAGTAAAATCCTCCACTCCATATACACACTGAAAGAGAAGGTATAACATCTTTTCTGCCCCCAAAATTTTCAAATCAAATTAAACCAAATTAATATGATCAAATACTAAAACTCTTTTGTTTAACTGTGGAGTAAACTACGTGGACTTTGATCCATATTAAATGGGATATGTTGGCATATTTGGAACCTAAATCCAAATCCCAAATAATCTCCTTCTCCTTTTATTTTTCAATGTTAGTATTTTTATTCATATTTTGTAAGGAAATTATGGTCTTCCTAAAATCTCATAATGGCTAGAGAAAGCATCACATTTCTTAATTAATGTAATCAATGTAATTTAATTATTTTGGAGTTAAAGAGTGATGTGTGGTTCTCCTAAAATCTATAAATACTAGAGAGAACACTCTCCTTAACTTGTGGATGCTTTAAATTGTTTGCTTTTTGTTTCTTATGCATCCATAATTATGTCATGATTGTGCACTATAATTTGTCATGTTATAATTTTCAATCATGAAATCAATTTTTAAGTCAAATTAAGCGTAGAAGCTAAATCGAGATTATTTAAAATAAAAAACTTAATCCCCAAATTTGGGATAAAATTGGAGTCATAAGTTTTTTCTTAATATTTTTTCAATTAAATAAAATTAAATTGATGACTCCCAAACCATTTTCAAAATCAACTTATCCGAACTCGAGGGCTTTTAGCGGATCAAACTTGTGCTCGGCCGAGACCTTCCACTAAATAGGAGTTTTCTAAGCCTCACTCCCTAACCTAACAAGTGTTTTGTAGCTAACACCCAACCCTTAGAGCATTCAAGCTCACTAACAAACTAATATGATGCAAAATGGCATAACCAAACTAATAATATCTTTATTTATTTTGTTTGAATGCATGCATGTTTTGTGTTAATTTTCTATGCTACGGTGTGTTTGATCTTTTGTTTGAGTGTTATAGGATAATATAGGTGTAAGAAGATGATTTTGATTGACAATGGAAGCTAAGGACCAAAATGGAACCAAGTACCAAGCTTAAGAGCAAAGACAAGCCAATGAAGAGGACCGTGCCGACTCGTTCCGTCTGTGCCGAGTCATGATAGAAGAGGACCGTGCCGACTCATCCCATCTGTCTCAAGTCGTGACAAAAGCTAACTATGCCGACTCATTCCTCTTGTGCTGACTCGTGACAGGGTGGTTACTATACCCTTTCAAGGCACCCTTTCATTTTGACACCTTTTCAAAGAGGCACTTCTTAGGACACTTTGGAGCTTATAAATACTTAGATTTGGCTTTATTTTGGGGGGGGGAGATGCTATCGTATTAGACAGGAAAAACTTACTTAAAATCCTTGTAAAAACCTTATTAGAATTAAGTACTTGGTTTGTATCAAGTGTCCTTCCAAAAGGCACTTCAAGTTTAAGAATTGTGCAAGTAATTTTCTGAAGAATAAAGGAGTTTTCGTTCATCAATCTTTCTTCCTTTCTTCTATTTTTATTTTACTATTTAATAATGAATTCTTGCATTATTTCTATGTTATATTTTACCATGTACTTAGGCTAATAGGTTGTTAGAATTGCAATGATAAATTAATTTTATAAACTACATTCTTAATATGCATGAATGATTTAGTTTCAATTGAGTCCTACATTGTGTTATGTATGCTTGATCACCATATATAACTTGTTAATCATTTTGTTCACAATGAGAATTGGGGCATTTTGGTGGAAATGCAATTGAAATTACTCAAAGGATAGGAAAGTACTTGGAGACAAGAAATCCACTTTGAGGGGTTAAAGAATTGGCATGGAAGTTTATCTCTATAGTGACATGAGAATGCTTATAGACTCTAAATTAAAATACTCTTAATTGACAATGAGAGTTGCTTTTAAGAATTTTTTGTCATATTCTCCAATCATTGCATGTGTTTATATGTTATTAACTTTTATAGTTCAAAATTAATTCTGAGTTGTAATTCTAATATTCATTGTCTGTTCTTATTAAAGTAATAATAAAACTTTAGTATTTTAGATTAGATAGAATAAATCAACATCTTTTGTTTGTTGTTTGCCTATCCATCTTAGTAATTACTCGGTTAATATAAAATTTCTCCAAATTCTCTAGAGTTTGACACCCTACTCACTCTATAGTTAGTCTTAGAGACAAAGGTATTAAATTTGACCCGCATCACAAACACAAAGTGATGAAATTAAGAATTTAAGACTTTGGAAAATAAATTGCAAGGCTTTGGCCACTTTGAGAAGTTATTGAATGTCTTCAAAAGTCTTAGACAACTAGTGACATGTGGTAGGTTTCCATTAGTTACTCATATGACCATTGAAACTTCTCTCTACCTTATGAATGTCACAATTGCAGTGAAGGAATCACTGTCGCTAAATGCCTTTTGCGATTTGACTAGTGGGCATGACAAAAGGCGTGAACCGCACTGCATCTCAAGTGTATTCCAGCCTTTGATTAATTACAGTTGCAACAATCTTTATTGTGGTCATGATATTCTTGTTACAGGCTCTATTAGGAAGTTACAGTAGCAACTTACAGGTCTGCTATAATACTTAGAGAATTTTCCAAGTTTCTTGATTTTTAAACTTTTCTAAGTATATTACCTGTAAAATAAACACTTAATACAACTATCATTGTCATTTAATTTGATTGTCAATATTAAAATTGAGATTGACTAAATTGAGAGCTCCATTTGAGTCAACATAAAAAGATATTTTAATATATAGGGAGATGTTTGATAATACTATTTAATTTTTAAAATTAAAATTTTCTAATACTTATTAATTTTAAATTATTTGATTACATATTACTTAAAAGTATCAAATTAAGTTAAAATTCACTTAAGATTCACTTAGAATAATAAATTATAATTTTTAACATAAAATTTATACTCAATATAATAAGTGACTAAATTTTTAAATAATTTTGCAATCCAAAAATTTCATCACTTATTTTTATTTAGTACTTTAATTTTTAGTTTTACCAAACATCACCAACATTTGAAATATTGTCAATCAAAATGTATTTTACAAAACATATTCATTTTTATTATATTTTATTAATAAAAATGATTGCCTAGTTAAATTAAATTATTGGGTTGAGCTGAGTTGAAGCTAAAAATATGGGTATACACAATTTGGTTTAGTACAATTTGAAAGAATTACGAAATCAAATTATAAATTATGGTTTTAAATTTTTTCAAAACTCAACTAAATTATTTTAGATATAAAATGAATTAAATTAAATTGAAATAATTCGTTTAGTTTTATTTCTAAAATAATTTAGGACAAATAAATCAATTTTTTTTTCAAAGATATTATTAAAGTCAATGAGCCATATATATATGCGCTTATAAGTAGGCAATTATTGAAAGGGATTTCTATAGGAATGGTTAAAAAGGACAATTAGCTTACTTTTATACCCTCACTTTTCAAAATTAACTTTTATATATTTAGAACTAAAAACTTTACTTTTATACACTCTAACTCATACAACTATAAAAACCAGTTGCAAAACCATCGGCTTTCTAAAATCTCGCTCAAAACTACAAGCTTTTGAAGAATCAAATCAAAAAAGTTTTAAGCAAAACTTTGGAAAATAAACTAAAATAAAAAAAGCTAAACAAAATCTATTTAGATCTACAGTTTTTTAAAGATTCAATGAACTTAATTGACAAAAAATTTAGTTCCTCAACGGTTTGAGAGGTAATTTGAATTTCATAGATATGTTTCATTAAAATTTTCTAATCTTTTAATTGTTATTGCATTAAAAATCTTCAAAAGTGAGGAGATTATGTGGTTTTTTTTTTATTTACTTGAAAACTTTGAAATATGAAAATTGAGTTTCAGATCGGAAACTTATAGAAAACTAATGAAACGGAAATATTTTTCAGCAAATCTAGGAAATAGTATATCTAATGTACATCATAGGTATATATTTTACTCAATTTGATTAACTTGTGTTTATTTGATATATATCGTCAAATATTTTTGGATATTGAGTATTACAAAAATATAAGTATATAACAAGAATACATCAACTATATATTAGATAAAAAAAAATTATATTCTTAAAAAAATAATAAATGATTTTCATAATAAATAATATACCTTAAGTATATAACGAGTATATTTTAGGTATATCAAGTATATAACGAGTATATTTCAAGTATATCTTAAGTATACAGCTAATATATTTATTTATATATTAAATATATATCAAATATAAATGCTTACGTATTACTTAGAGACTTAACATATTCAACCTTTTTCTTTGAAGAAACATCATTAACACTCATTTTTTTTTTAAATGTGAATCATCATCAAGCATGGACAACAATTTTAATTAAAATATATGAATATTTTTAAAGAATTTAAAAGTTAAATTAAATATTTATCATATTCTTTATTTTCTATTTTTATAAAAAAAGAAAATGTGACATGTGTAGGTTAATGAAAAAAAAAGTGACATGTCTAGGTAAAAGAAAAAAATGTGACAAATGTGACATGTGTAGGTGAAAAGAAAAAAATATGACATGTGTGGGTGAAAGAAAAGAAAATGTGACATATGTAAGTAAAAGAAAAAAAAAATGTAACATGTGTAAGTGAGAAAAAGAAAATGTGACATGTGTAAGTGAGAAAAGGAAAATGTGATATGTGTAAGCGAAAGAAAAAAGAAAATATGAAAATGTGACATGTGAAAAAGACTAAAAAAAAATTAACAAATAATTTTCAGTTTTCATAGTAAAGAGTATATTTTAGGTTTATTTTAAGTATATAACGAGTATATGTTAGGTATATTTTAGATATATCATAAGTATATACTAGAAATAAATTCTTGCATCTTCTTTAAAAACTTTACACCCTCAACCTTATTCTTTATTTAGTGCAAGAAACTATAACTTGGAGTAACGATTTTCTACACAAAATTTATAATTATTTTATATTATTACATTAAATACAAAAGAAATTTATTTTTTTATCATGCAAATATGTGATCATTAAATTATTAATTAATAGCATAAATATAAAAAGTTTTGAATTACTAAACTAATTAACAACAACATTTCAGGAATGATATATATAGAAAAAGAAAAGATAAAAAGAAAGAACCAAGTGAATAGGCAAAAGAAGCAACTATGGCGTCAATCACAAATCCATTGCTTTCTTCAAATTTCTTTAGTTTTAAAATCCAGCTGTGTCCTTAAATTCCAAAAATCACCAAATCATCATTTCCTTTTCCTTTCTTCTCTACAGGAAAGTTTCAAAAAGCTAAAACTATTCTTAATAGAAAATAGCCCATTTTTTAGATACTTTGAAATCATTTCCTTCACAAAGCCATATTGATTGATTTGCTATTCTCTTCGTTAACTCCACAAGCCCATAGTATAAAACAAAGATTAAAAAGCCAAAATAGAAAGTTACAAATACAAAATGAAAACCACTTGCATGTAACCCATAATTCCCAAATTTGAAACAAAAGAGGGAAAACCAAATTAAACTCAATTGAAAAAAACAAAAGAATAGAAAGAAGAAGAATAGAAGCAAAAACACGGTACAAATGGAAAAAAGTGTAACAATATTAAAACAGAAATAAAAAAAAGCATAAAAAATAAAAAAGCAAAAAAATAAAAATTCAAAATCAGGGGTTAAAAAGTAAATAGAACTAAAAAAAAGTGTACATGACACAATTTTCTATTATTGAAACTCACTTGCACAAAATCAATTGACTTACACTATATCCAACATCTGCTCACTTATATATCCTTTATATATTTTGTTATTATTCAATGTGGAATTCATTTCCACATACATGCCCTCAAGTGCAATTGGACTAAGCCCATGGCCTAACATCAACAACCTAGTTGACACTTGCTCACAAATGGATTGGCTAGCATCTCTTCTTTAGTTTTGGTTCAGATTGGCATCATCATCAGTCCAATAATAGAGGCTTGAACATGAATCCTAGAATCTAACCCATTTGGACATGAAACTCTAATACCATATTAAAGTTCACACGAGCCAAGTCCGGTTGCATTTGAGAAGATGTGTGGAAATGAATCCCACATTGAATAATAACAAAACATATAAATAACTTATAAGTAAGTGGGTATTGGACCTAGTATAAACCAATTGATTTTGTGCAAGTGAGATCTAATACTTGCTTATTTATAAGCCTACGTATATATGAGCCCATAGATTTTAATACATTTTACTATTACATGAATTCACATTCTATTTTTTTTTTCTTGTTAGCTTTCAATTGAAATCGAAAAGAAAACTAAAATTAAACATCAAAATGTTCACTACAAAATTATAAACTAGATTATTATTTTTAAGAATTAAATTGGATTGAACAGTCTAATTTAGTTTAGTTTGATTTAATGATTGATCCTAAATAACAAACAGTTCTAACAAAAAGTAATAAAATTTAAACCTTTAAGCTAATAGTATTTTGTATGATAAATGTTAAAAGATTACTAGGAATATGTAGTAGTAACATAAAATGATGAATTAATTAATTTTGACTTTAGCATTTATTTAGAAAATTAGATTAAAACATATGTTATTTATTAAAATTTGAATTCAATCATTGCACCTTTCTTTTTAAATAAAATTTATGACACCCAGTAATTTTTTTAACATTTTCTCTCAGACTCTTACCAAACATTATCTCATATCCAATTAAATCAACCTGTAAGGTATATCATGATTCATTGATCAAATCCTATTACTATAATTTTGATTTTTTTTTATAAAATTTAATTTTGACCCTAACGTTTGGACCATAAATGACATCAATATTTGATGTTTTTGAAAACTCAATTGGACCTTCCAAATATTCAAAACCTTAAAATTAGACAAAGAAATTAATACCTTACTAACCAACTCTTTACAACCATTTATGGATCCCTCTCTCTTTATATTTTAGTCCCACATGAACTCATCTCATCCACTCTCTCACTCAGCAGCTCTCCCCATTGTCTCCCTCCCTCTCTCTACTACTCACCTTTCATTGTTTGCCAGCTAATTTAGCCTCATGCAAACCATCAAACACTATCTCACCATCAACAAATCCGGTAATCATCCCCAACAAATCAACAAAATAGATCAATAAATCAAATTAAAAATAAAAAGCAAGCAAAAAATAAGTATCTTCTTTAGATCCAATTTGAAGAATCGATGCCTATTAGTACAAAAGAAATTAAAATAGATGATTAAATTAAGGATTTAATGCTGAAAAATTGTGTGTTTTAGCTCATTAAGTTGCCATTTTGAGGCCCAAATTTGGATGGGTCCCACTACTTGGTTATGGGAGGTTGATCCGAATTTGTGTTCTTTGATGTAAGGACTATGAATTTAAGTATTCATATGCTCAAAATGGTGAATGAGTGAATGAGAATTTGAAGCTCAAAGAGAGTTCATAGTTAAGGAAAAGAAGAAGGAAATGTGGGTAATCCCACATTGGATAATTACAAGAGTGCAAAAGGCTTTATGTTGAAAGGCTCATTCTTTCAATGATAAGTAAAGAACCAAAGAGGCTTTCTCTTACACACACAGGTGCAGGGCGGTGCAAATCCATGGTATAAACCAAGGGTTAACATGTGAACATGTGATTTGCATACATGAATGTCGAACCAAAATTCCTGGTCCGAGCCCAACTTGGTTTTACAATTGTCCAAATATTTTTTTTATTTATTTCCAGAATTCTTCTAGAATATGACTGTTGAGCTCAAATGTTACAAAAAAATATTAGAGTTACATAATCAAAATCTATTGTTATAGATTTTAATTCACAAACTTTAATATAGTTTAATTTTATGGATTTTTCTCTCTCTCTTCCAAACTAGTATAAACAGGTGCACTTTGGCACTTTTCAAGACACACCAAAAAATACATCTTCTCCTTCTTTTTTCAATTTTCTTCTGTGATAGAGAGACATTGTTTGATTTGCTGTGAGCAGGTTTTATGATGTTCAATCTCTGTTCTTCATCTGTTGTATCATGAGAGATAGACGCCATTAATCCTTCAACACCTATGGTAGGCGTGAATTTGTCTTAAGGATACTATTTGGTACACAGACCTCAGATTTCTTCTATGCTTTTGTTTTATGTTATATGTTTTTGTTATTACTATTATTATTTGGTTTTCCTTGCATCTAATCAGTTCTTATTTTAAATTCCTTATTTTAACAATCAACTTTCATTTCAACTTATATGTGCTAACAATCTTAAGACAAAATCTTTCGGAAAAAATTAAGTATAATCCCAATAGATAGTCACGTATTAGAAATTCTATCTAGGAAATCAGATTTTAAATGGGACCTATTTATCACCCCTCCAGCCTATTTTAAATGGGACCTATTTGTTACCCCTCCAGCCTTTCCTTAAAATTTCTATTAAGAAATTTTGTCTAAGGAGACTGGATTTTAAGTGGGACTTGGTTATGACCCCTTTGGCATTTCCTTGGAATAGTCTAAAGCATGCTATTTAGTGAGATTATTTTTCTTTTGAGGGAAATATAATAATCTCTTTTGCTATTTCAGAAATGGAAAATACTGGGGTGATTACCAACGTTCCTGATGGTTCTCAAGTGCCATCCTCCTCTATTGCACAAGTGGTTGCTACTATTGTACCTATCTCAGTACCTATAAATCATGGAGAGAAGCCAAAAAAGTTCAATGGCTTGAAATTTAAAAGGTGGCAGCAAAAGATATTGTTCTATCTGACTACCTTCAATCTTGCACGATTCCTGGCAGAAGATGCTCCTACTATAAAAGAGGATGAGCAAGATGTCCAAGTAAGAATTGCCTATGATAATTAGCATCATTCTAGTTTTTTGTGTAGGAATTATGTCATGAATGGGCTGCATGATTCTCTATATAATGTGTATAGTGCTATGAAGACTACCAAACAATTGTGGAATTCCTTGGACTGAAAATACAAATCTGAGGATATTGGTGCCAAAAAGTTCTAGTAGGCCATTTTCTTAACTATAAAATGGTGGATTCCAAAACTATGGTAAATCAAGTGCAAGAACTGTAAGTGATTCTCCATAAAATTTATACAGAGGGGATTAACTTGAGTGAGACCTTTTAAGTAACTGCTATCATTGAGAAGCTACCCCCTGGTTGGAAAGACTTCAAGAACTATCTTAAACACAAATGAAAGGAGATGAACATTGAAAAGTTGATTGTCAAGCTTTGTATTGAAGAAGACAACAGAAGCTCAAAAAAAGAGAAGAGGGGAATCACCTCTTCCGAGGCTAAAGTGAACATTGTCGAGCATGGATAAAGTTCAAAGAAGAAAAAAACCAAAGAGTCTAAGATGGGACCCAAATATGGAGTTTTTAAGAAGAAATTCCAGGGCAATTGCTTCAATTATGACAAGGTAGGTCACAAGTCTGCTGATTGCAAATTGCCAAAAGAAGAAGAAGAGCAATGAAGCTAACCTTCTGCAAAGCATTACACAAGATGTCTCTAATATCAATCTTACTACTGTGATATCAAAGTTAAACCTTGTTGGATATAATTCAAAGGGATGGTGGGTTGATACTGATGCTATAAGGCACGTGTGCTCAAAACATGAGATATTCTCCACTTTCAAACCTAAGGGCGGAGACAAGTTGTATATAAGTAATTCTACCACTTCTAAAATTCTTGGTGAAGGGAATGTGGTATTGAATATGACTTTTGGGAAGAAGCTGACTTTGAAAAATGTCTTATTTGTGCCAAATATCTACAAGAATCTGGTGTCTAGTTGTCACCTTAATAAACATGGATTTCATATGGTGTTTGAGTCAGACAAGGTTGTTTTGTCTAAAGGTGGAATGTATATGGGTAGGGGGTATGCTCTTGATAGGCTTTTCAAACTCAATGTAACTGTTGTGAAATGTATGAATGAAAGTTCCTCTTCTACTTACTTGCTTTAGTCTTCCAATTTATGGCATGGTAGACTAGGACATGTTAATTATAATACTTTGATAAGATTAAGTAACATAGAGCACATACCTAATTTCCATATAGATTCAAAACATAAATGCGAAATTTGTATTGAAGCAAAATTAACTAGATCATCCTTTCAAACAATTATAAGAAAAATAGAACCACTAGACTTAATTCACAGTGATGTATATGATTTAAAATTTGTTCAAATAAGAGGAGGTAACAAAATTTTTTATCACATTTGTTGATGATTGCACAAAATATTATTATGTGTATTTGATTAAAAGCAAGGATGAAGCTATAGAAAAGTTTAAACTCTATAAACTTGAAATTGAAAATCAACTCAATAGAAAGATTAAAGTGTTGAGGAGTGATCATGGTGGTGAATATGAGTCACTATTTGGTGAATTCTGTGCACAACATGGAATCATTTATGAGACCACTACACCTTATTCACCTCAGTCATATGGAGTGGTTGAGAGGAAAAATCGTACCTTGAAAGAAATGACGAACGCAATGTTGATAAGTTCTGCATTGCCTCAAAACATATGGGGAGAAGCCATATCATCAACTAATTACCTTTTAAATAAGGTGCCCTGAATTAAATCAGACAAGACCCCTCATGAGTTATAGAAAGGAAGAAAACCTTCCTATAAATATTTACAAATGTGGGAGTGTCTTGCAAAAGTGGCTATTCCAACACCAAAAAAAGTGAGAATAGGCCCAAAATCAGTTGATTGCATCTTCATCAATTATACACATAATAGTAGTGCTTATTGGTTTCTTATGCATGAATCAAAAATCCTTAATATATATAAGAACACAATAATAGAGTCGAGGAATGCATCATTCTTTGAACATATATTTCCCTGTAGAACTTTAGAAGAGGTGAGTTCATCCAAATGAGCTATTGAGGCTATTAATGAAGATAGTCAAAAACAAGAACAAATCTCATATCAAATTCATGGAAGGGAATTTGCATTTGAAGATGAGGCAATTAAGACTGAGCTAAGGCGCAGTAAGAGAGCAAGGGTAGAAAAGTCTTTTGGACTAGATTTTCTGACTTACATGTTAGAAACAGAACCTCAAACTTATGCAGAAGCTATGAGTTCTTCAGAAGGTCTTTTATGGAAAGAGGCCATTAAGAGTGAAGTAGATTCCATCATGCAAAATCATACTTGGGAATTAGTGGATTTACCTTTAGGATGTAAACCACTAAGATCCAAGTACAGCTTTAAGAGGAAAATGAGAGCTGATGGTACAATTGATAAGTATAAGGCTAGGTTTGTAATTAAAGGTTACAAACAGGAAAAAGGTCTAAACTACTTTGATACTTATTCTCCTGTGACAAGGATAAACTCCATTAGGATGATACTTGCTATTGCTGCATTACACAATCTTGAATTATATCAAATGGATGTCAAAACTAATTTCTTAAATGGGGACTTGGATGAAGAAATCTATATGATGCAACCTAAAGGGTTCATTATCCCAGGACAAGAAAGAAGGCTTGTAGGTTGGCTAAATCTTTGTATGGATTGAAACAAGTGCCAAAACAATGGCATAAGAAATTCGATAATGCAATCCTATCAAATGGATTTAAGATCAATGAGTATGATATATGCGTTTATGTCAAATAAACTAGTGATGGCTAGTCATATTGTGTCTATATGTTGATGGCATGCTCATTATTGGAAGTAATACAATGATGATCAAATATACTAAAAATATGTTAAACTCATGGTTTGACATTAAAGATATGGGACTAGCAGATGTGATCTTAGGAATAAAAATATCAAAAAGATCAAATGGGCTCACATTAAGTCAAACACATTATGTAAAGAAAATACTTGATAAATTTAGTAAGAATGATTCAAGTTTATCTAGAACCCCGTTAGACTTGAGTCTCCATCTATCTAAAAATAAAGGGGAGAGTGTATCTCAAGTGGAATATGCTCGTGTAATTGGTAGTCTCATGTACTTAATGAGTTGTACAAGATCGGATATTGCTTATGCAATGAGTAAACTGAGTTGATACATGAGTAATCCAGGATCTGATCATTGGAAAGGAGTTGTAAGAGTACTTAGATATTTATGGTACACTCGTGAGTATGGACTGCATTATACCATATATCCAACTGTCTTAAAAGGCTATAGTAATGCAAACTAGATCTCTGATATAAAAGATTCAAAATCTACTAATGGTTATATGTTTACACTAGCGGTGCAGCTGTTGCGTAGAAATCTTCTAAACAAACTATTATAGCTAGATCCACAATGGAATCTAAGTTTATTGCATTAGATAAGTGCACTGAAGAAGCTAAATGGCTGCGCCATTTCTTAGAAGATATTCCAAAATGGGAGAGTCTAGTGTCGCCAATTTGCATACATTGTGATAGTCAATCAGCAATTGGAAAGGTACAAAGCAACATGTATAATGGTAAGTCAAGACATATCCGGTTTAGACATAGTACCATTAGACAACTGCTCTCAACTGGAGTTATCACTATTGATCATGAAAAATCAAAGGACAACATTGCGGATTCGCTAACCAAAAGATTAAATAGAGAGTTAGTTGACAAGTCATCGAGGGGAATGGGACTAAAGCCCTTATAAGTGTAATAAGTCAATGTAAAGGAAAACCCAAGCTAGTTGACTGAAGATCCCAAGATCTAGGTTTAAAGGGATAACCTTATTGTAAAGACTTGGTGAAGGCACTATGGGGCAAAATAGTGATACGCTTAGAGAAAGGTTAAGCCATGCTTTTAATGATTCTTATAAACAAGAGACCACTTATGTCAGAAAGAAGTGAGGCTGCTTCAAAGGAGAGTGGTAATTCTTTAAAAATTCTCATAGAACCAAGTAGATGTTCAATGCCAAAATGAACATAATAATAAGAACTGAATTACCTCAAGAGAGAATCCTATGTGAAGTAAATCATCATTTACACAGATAGCAGAATAGTTCAATAACATCACGTTAACTGGTTAGCTAGTAAAGTAAATATACTCTCATAAATGGATATTCAAAGGGAAACACCTACGTATCTTATGTAGGATTCAATCACTAAGCTTTATCACACAGTAAGACTTCGTTCATCTTACTTTTTCGTTCAAATTTATTCATGTGGAGGATTATTGAAAAATTGTGTTTTTTAGCTCATTAAGTGGCCATTTTGAGGCCCAAATTCGAGTGGGTCCCACTACTTAATTATGGGAGGTTGATTCGAATTTGTGTTCTTTGATGTAAGGACTATGAATTTAAGTATTCATATACTCAAAATAATGAATGAGTGAATGAGAATTTAAAACTCAAAGAGAGTTCCTAGTTAAGGAAAAGAAGAAGGAAATGTTGGTAATCCCACATTGGAAAATTATAAGAGTGCAAAGGGCTTTATATTTAAAGGCTCATCCTTTCAATGATAATTAAATAGCCAAAGAGGCTCTCTCTTATGCACATAGGCACAGGGGAGTGCAAATCCATTGTGTGAACCAAGGGTTAACGTGTGAGAGCACGATTTGCATACATGAATGTCGAACCAAAATGCCATGGTATGAGCCCAACTTGGTTTTGCAACTTTTCCAAATATTTTTTTATTTATTTCCAAAATATGAATGTTGAGTTCAAATGTTACAGAAAAATATTGGAGTTATAGAATTACAATCTGTTGCTACATATTTTAATTCACAAACTTTAATATAGTTTAATTTTATGGCTTTTTCTCTCTCCTCCAAACTAGTATAAATAGGTGCACTTAGGCAATTTTCAAGACACACCAAAAAATACATCCTCTCCTTCCTTTTCCAATTTTCTTCTTGATAGAGAGATGTTGTTTGATTCCCTATGAGCAGGTTTTGTGGTATTCAATCTATGTTGTTCATCTGTTGTATCTTGGGAGACAGACGCCATCAATCCTTCAACACATGTGGTAAGGGCGAATTCATCTTAAGAATACTGTGTGGTACACAAGTCTCAGATTTCTTTTGTGCTTTTGTTTATTTATGTGTTTTTGTTATTACTATTATTATTTGGGTTTCCTTGCATCTAATCAATTCTTGTTTTTAATTTCTTATTTTGACAATCAACTTTCATTTCAACTTATATGTGCTAACATTTGATAGGTAAATCCAAAAGCTTATTTGAAATTAAATAAATATACATAAAAGAATTAGTTAATCGAATTAGAGATTAAAATATAATTAGATATTTTTAGTGTTTGATTGAATTAACAAATGCTAAAATTTCTTGAAATCAAAGCTAAATTACCTATGATTAGAGCAAAATTTTCATCGAATCAAACTAATTACAAGTTGTGCAACTCAACAAAAAGAAATCCATTAACAATTTAAAAAGACAATCGAGAGAGAGATTTTGTCAAATCAAAATTAAACCCATCGCCAAAATTTCATCGAATCAAAGCTAAATTATCAATAATTAGAGCATTTCTCACTCCTTTTTCTTTTTTTCTCTCTTCCTGGTCTGCCTTTTTTATTTTTTTTACTTTGATTTGTTGATTTGTGAGAAGCAAAGAAAGATTAATGATGATTAGATTTATTAAAGTCAGGAGTGAGGATAGTATATATGGGTGAGTCTAAGGTGAGAGATTTGAGATTGATAAGGGCAAGAGGGATGTGTGGTTTGTTTGAGAGAGGGAGAGTTGGGGAGTGACAGTGAGCATAAGGGTGAGAGTGAGGGAGAGGGCGATGATGGTTAGTGGTTTTTAATTAATTAAAAGATTTTCAATCAATGTGAGACTAAAATGTAAAGAGAGAGGACCCACAAACAGTTGTAGAGACCTTATTAATGAGATATTAACTTTTGAACTTGATTTTATAAGGTTTTGGATACTTGAAGGGTTCAATTGAGCCGTAAAAAACGTCAAGTACTGATGTACTTTATAGCCCCAATGTTATGGTCAAAATTGAATTTTATCTCTTTTTTTTTTATTATTATTATTAAAAAAAAGAATGTCTAATAAAAACACATTATGCTACATAATAAGGGGTAACATTCTTCTGTAATATTTTTCATTAAATTGGTGATAATTATTTGTCTAAATTGAAATTCAAGACCTTCAACTTTTTAAATCTTTAAAGGGGTTGAGAAAACTAATAAGGTAACACATGATTAGCTAGTATAATTTTATTTGATACTATAATTAGAATTAAGTAATATCAACTCTAAAAAAATGTATATTATGAATCAGAAGTCCAGGCCATTTTGGAATCAAAACGGGTGGATTGACAAAAGCCCGTTTTAGCTTTATGGGTAATGAAAATAGAAGGAAGAGAAAAAAGATATGCAATTGGGTTAGATCTTAGAAAGCCTCATGTCAAGAAAACCGGAAAAAAAAAAAAAAAAAAAAAAAAAAAAAAAAAAACCAATTAAATTGAATAAAATCACACAAACACCCAAAGAGGATAAATATTCTCGTTTACATGACTTCTATTCTTTTTCTTTTAAAAAATATAATTTATTAAATTTTCTATTTCGAAAATGCCCTACTTTCAAAGATATATCATAAATATAAAAAAAAAAATTTTTGAAAATTTAAAAAAAAATTATTTTTAAAAAAATTAAAATGTTGTATTTAGTATATAATTTCCTATAAAATCAATCCCAAACTAGACAATGGGTTAACAGTTTGCATGTGAATTTAGTTCATTCCATTTTTGTTTTTTTCATTGGGATGTACTAATGATATGACATTTTACACCTGAATCCAATTAAGTTTAAATATATTTCTGTTTCCTAAAATTTTTTTAATATATTTTTTGAGAAGGTTTATATATATATATATATATATATATATATATATATATATATATATATATATATATATATATATATATATATATATATATATATTTGCCACATCATTGAATTTAACAATTAAATTTTACATAATTTTTTTCCACATATTTAATTTTACAATTGAATCCAATTAAATTTAAATGCATTAACTATTAATTTAATAATCCAGTTAATAATTGCCCAATCAATTAATGATAAGTTTAATAAAATTAGTTAAATAAATTATTTCTAAATGTATTAATGTAACATTAATTTTATATGTATGTCATTTGTTTTATAGTGCATGTGTACATACAAAACATTAAATTTGTACAATTACTATATATTCAATTTAATTAAATCCAATTAATTTCAAATTATTAATTTTCCAATCCGAATGTATATTAAGAATATGATATTATTGTATATATGAGTTTCAAAATCATCATTTATTTACCTAATATAAACTATTATTCATTCTGAATTGAACAATTATTAACAATATAGTCATACAATTATTTGAATTTTAAATTCGCTTATTTTGCTTATAACATATGAGATATAATCTTAATGTTTTACATAAAAGTACGTAAAAAAATATGTAGAGTAAAAATTTGTTTTATATTTTCATAAAATTAATACTAAAGAAATGAAATAATAATATTTTTTTTATTATTTTTAATACAAGCATCGATGTGTTACATAGACCTAGTCATGGACCGAACCTAAGCTTGAAATATATTTAAGAGAAATTCTATTTCCAACCTCCTATTCTCTCTTTACACTCTCTTTCTTTTTACAAACTCTTTTTATTTAAAATTTTCTTTTCATAACCCCCTCTTTTCCTTTTCTACCCTTTTAATTTTTACAATCTCTTTTTCCCAATAAAAAAAAATTTACAATCTCTTTTTAATTGCACAATTTCTTTTCACCTTAGACCCCGTCTTTCACTTTTACCATAACCTCCAACCCTCCAAAACAAAAATCTATAACAAGAAGATGTGAATTTAGTTAGTATCTCCATATATTTACTCTTTCTTATTGTATGTATCATTTTTCCCATATATTTACTTCATATAATTCAAAATTTAGTCTCTTTTCAAAATTGCATAAAATTTATCCCATGGATGTAAACAATTAAAAGCTTCTTAGAAGTTTTTGAAGAAAATTCTTTCGCTTAATCTTTTAACTATTTCCAATATATATATTACATTTGATAATTTCTTTAATAAAATAATCAATCAATTGTAGTATAAATTTTCATTGGTACAAGCAATTTACTACGGACATTCTTACTTGAAAAGCCAACAATTTGAAAGATGCTCCTCATAGACGACTAGATGAGCTTCTAAATTTATGCTAAGCACTTGAAACATTGACGATCTTAATCCCAATTGTGCTAATTAGGAGACTGCAAATCCTTTTTCTTTTTCTTATTATTATGATTTTTTATCTTTCTCTTTGAAATTGATTGATTGAATTACTGAATCTTATTTGCTTTTAGAAGATAGTCATAATGCAACTATATTCTATGTATCTATTTAATTTTCATCTAATAAAAATCACATTTTCTTGTTGGATATTTTATTTTGGAGGGTTTGGGGTAACGATGAAAGTGAAAGACAAGGTTCCAAGGTGAAAAGAGGTTGTGCAATTGAAAAAAGATTGTAAATTTTTTTTTATTGGAAAAAAGGAATTGTAAAAATTAAAAAGGTAGAAAAAAAAAAAAAAAGAGGAGGTTGTGAGAAGAAAATTTTAAATAAAGAGAAGTTGTAAAAAAAAGAGAGTATAAAGAAAAAATGGATTATTGGAAATAGAATTTATTAATATTCAATTTTTCAAACGCCCATTTCATCTAGTCCGCAATTTTCTTTCCCAATTGTAGCCCTAGCTCAGCTCACAAACAATTCTAGCACCAAATGACTAATTATTTTATAAGGTATAAAAAATTTTTGAAAATTTTTTAATATTATATTTTATCAATTTTTTATCGAGCAAAATCTATATTAAACAAATCAACTCAATCAAAGAGATAGAATGATAATAAATTGATTCAATGATAGATTTGATTTTAAAAACACTTAAGAAAGGTACAATTGACATTTCAATTCTTATCCCTTTTACTAGAAAACAAGTATTCAAAAATTAGGTTGTTAGACTATGAATTAGGTTTCAGAATTATTGTCTTCCAAGAACTAAACCATACCAAATCTTAAAGATTTGCTAGTTTCTTTTCAACAATTGCTTTATTGATTCTCAAGCAAAGACAAAGACAGGTTTCAGCTATACAAAAGTTTCACAGAACAGTGTAATGTAGTGCCTAATGAACAACCAAGAAAGTATATATTGTTTTATTGAATTGCAAGTGAAAAAGGTACTCTCATGCAAACAACATAAAAATATTCTGTATATTTCTAATGAATCTTATCACTTTTGTCTTCTTATACATTCTATGTATCTAGAAAGAAAATGCAATGCAAGAACACTTTTGTATCTTTGCAAAGTGAATCCTTCACTTCTGACTATGGGAAATTTCCAGTAAACTCACTATAGACTTTCATGGAAGATCAAAGTTATAATTTTTTGTACCACTGAATTTATCATTAAATTTTAGTAAAATTATTCCATTTTTATTTGTATTAATAAAATTATTCAATTTTTATTTTGTTTTAATGAGATTATATTGCTGGATTGTGATTAAATTTCGACTAAATTTTTTTAACAAGGTAAATAAATAAAATTTTTAATTATACTTTATAGATTTTTTTTTTTTATTTAGTATTGGCAAGGAGCTTGACATTAAGTGTATACCCAAATTATATAGAAATTTATCATTACACTATGCCTGCCAATTTACCTCTATAGTTAAAAGTGAGTAGTACAATTTTTTACTCTTAACACATAAAAATTTACCTAAATTTTATTAATAGTAATCTTATTAAAACAAAATTAAAATTCTAGTCCACTTCAACACAATTTTAATCCTTTTCTTTTCTTGAATTCATCAAATGAGTTGGATGATCTTTCTATTTTAATACAATTTAAATTTGAAATTTCCTACTAAAAATTTTAACTATTAATATTTCTCTCGGAAACTTTCATTCACATATACTTTAAAAGAAGTATGCGTTTAATTTGAAGTTACAGTTAAATTATTATGTGTTTCATATTGCGATTAAACTGTTTTATTATATTTTTATTTTATTTAAAATTTAGAAAACTATGATTTGGAAAAATTTAAGAAAAATTAAACTGCTTTTATTTTTTTACCTTTTTCTTAAATTATGATTTACAAAAAAACAGAAGTTAAAAAATTTTTAAAATTAAAGAAAATGTCAAAAATGCAATTCTCAAAAGTAACTTTAAATTTAAGGGTTAATTACAAAAAAAAAAAAAACCATCAACTATAAAAAAAAATTACGTTTTTATCATGAACTTTTAATTTTAGCAATTCCAATTTTGAATTATTTAATTTTAATAAATTGAGTCACGAAATCAGAATCCGGTAACACGCTAGTTACACACACTGATGTGGCACTGATTATGACAACTTAAAATACAAAAAACCACTAATTATTCACCATGCAATATATCCTAGATTATAAAAATAAAAAAAATAAAAAACAAGACAAAAATACTGAAATTTCAAAATTTTAAAAACTAAATATTGAACTTCGGTTTTATTTTTTATTTTTTATTTTTACAAAATTTTTTAATTTAATTTTTATTTTAAAATTTAAAATTTAAAAAACTAAATTTAAAATTTTCTTTTTTAAATTTAAAAAACTAAATTTAAAATTTAAGAAACTAAAAGTTCAAAATTTTAAAAATTAAATTTTCTTTTTTTGCAAACTTTTTTTTAAAAAACTAAATTTTGAACTATAAAAACTAAATTACAAAATTTGTTTTATTTTAGTTTTTTAAATTTTGAAATTTCAATTTTTTTATTTTTATCATTAGGCGTTGATGTGGCACTGATTATGACAGCTTAAAATACAAAAAATCACTAATTATTCACCCTGTAATATATCCTAGATTATAAAAAAAAAAAAAAAAAAAAAAAAAACAAAACAAAACAAAACAAAAAAAAAAACTGAAATTTCAAAATTTTAAAAACTAAATATTGAACTTCGGTTTTATTTTTTTTTTTTACAAAATTTTTTTAATTTAATTTTTATTTTAAATTTTAAAATTTAAAAAACTAAATTTCAAATTTTCTTTTTTAAATTTAAAAAATTAAATTTAAAATTTAAGAAACTAAAAGTTCAAAATTTTAAAAATTAAATTTTCTTTTTTTACAAACTTTTTTTTAAAAAATAAATTTTGAACTATAAAAACTAAATTACAAAATTTGTTTTATTTTAGTTTTTTAAATTTTGAAATTTCAGTTTTTTTATTTTTATCATTTTTTTCATAATCTAAGTGTACATTACGTAGTAAATAATTAGTGAATTTTTAAATTTTAAATGATCCTAGTTAACGCCACATCAGTATTAATGATCGGCGTATCACCAGAGTTTGGCTTTATAATTTCATTTATGAAAATTGAATAGTTCATTATTCAAATTATCAAAAATGAAAATTCATAATAAAAACGTAATTTTCTTAATAATTCGTGATTTTTTTCAAATTAATCCCAAATTTAGTGTCAAACTAAGCCGAAGAAGAGCACAATATGAGTTGAAATTAGTTAGCTTAATCCCTAAATTATTTTTTCTAAAATGAAAATGGACAAAACAAGGTGAATTATTATGAAATCAATTAAGTTGTTAGCCACTCCACCAAGAAATTTCTTTTGAACACAATCACATGGCATTTGACAATGTGCCTTTAATAATTAATGAAATGGGTTTTGGACCTTTATGCCATTGCCAGGACTACATGTAATTTTATGATAGTGAAATGCCTTTGGCCATGTGTACGCTTCTTCTTTGGCTAAATATTTCTAGGGTTTGGTTTGGGTTTGGCTACTTTCCTTTGGTCCACCTGTACTTTGCACATATATTTATATAGTCTGCATGACTGTTAATGTGGATCTTTGGACCTTTTTTTTTTATTTTGTGGGTCCCTTTTTCATAAAAATTTTTCGATGGGATGATTCCTGCCATCTGCTTAAACAATGTATGCACATTTACAAGGCCACCCAGTTACCTTTAGTAAGAAAGAAGAAAGTAAAGCAATTTTTTTTTTTTATTTTTTAAAACAGAAAAAGAAAAAGGAAAAAGAAAGCAAATAATGCAATTTAATATAATTCCTAAAAAATACAAACATTAGCTCACTTCATACAAGTGTAATTATAAATTCATTGAGATTTAACTAATTTGCTAGTAACTTTCTTTTTTACTCTTGTGTTAAGATGTTTAAATCAACATTATTTCTCTAAATCCTCTAATTTTATTGTGAATAATCGATAAACAATCCAATAAAATACATTGTTGATGCATTTTGCAATTTTAAATTTTGTTCAACATCAAGATTATATGATTTTAATTGAATTGTAGCCATCCATAAAATTTAAACACATGTTAAAAATAAATAACTTTATTGCATTGCATTCCTTTAATATGATTGTTCATTTTCTATAATTATGAGTTTGTTATAGAAAAAAAAATCAACCAATTAATGGTATTTCATTATAACAAGGATTTTTGTTATTACAAGATTAATCCTGATATCGATCCATATATCAAGCATCTATATAAAAATCTTAACCTTTTATTTGATTATTTTATACATATATGACATAGGGGTTGGCTCTTTCTTCCAATCCAAATGCCAATAAACACTTAATATATGTTTTTTTTAATTGATAATTAATGGATTTAATTCATTTTAGTAAAATAATGAGCTTCAATAAGCTGGAATTGAATTCATTACATCCATAGCCACATCATTAGCAGCAAAAAACAGCAATTCTACTTACCCATAAGGCTAACCTATTACAATCTTTGGCACCCTTAGTTATCCAATATGCAACAGAATTTGCAATCGTCCTTACATGCTGGATGTTGACCTCTCCTGGCAAAAGCTCTTTGATGTTTTCAAGGATTATGCCTAATTGAGTATCCTCTTGCCCAATATCCTTCTGCCCATCATGTCCTAACCTCTACACAATAAAAAGGCAATCAATATCTACCTCACTACATACCCAATTTGAACCGTGGAGATAGGAAAGAGCTTCCTTAGTGCTACTGATTCCATCATCTCGGGTTGTGCAGAGCATAGCAATGGCATTGCCATTTCTACTATCACTTGACCAAATTGTTTTTTATAATAGCTCCCATTGTACCTACCATTTGATCTACTTCAACCAATGCATCTACATGAAATTTTAATAAACCAATAGTTAGGCATTTCCATTGAGTCACCTCTCTTCTTGTTTAAGCTAGTGGCAAATTTATATTTTCACTTACACTTTCTTAAGCTTTTCTATAATATGATAGCCCAATCATAGCTATTGTCACTATTGCCTATGGGTCAACAGTAATATTCTTCCATAATTTTTATTTTGACTCCACCACATGCTATCCAAAATAGTCACAAAATCTGACCTTTGCTCAAAATCAAGACTTTCAAAAATGTGCTCCACCCATATTTGAATTACAGTACAATGAACATCTGATACAACCCTTCCAAATGGCAACGCAGGCCAACATTTAATACCCATTTGCAAGTTTTAAACACATGAACGTCAAACTCAAAAAATAGCTGTATAAAAAGGATAATGGATCTACATTCACATGCTTCCTTGCTAAACTCTCTTTAATTGGAACAAATCCAAAGTACAGAAGCTAGAAAAACACTCTTTGTTTGTTCTAGGATGTTAATTTTTCAAATCTATAATTGGGATTGCTTCTCGTTACTTAACCATATTGAATACTTGAGATAACTAGCATGTATCTCAATTTAACCAAATAAACATCATCTCTTGAATAGAACCAAGTAAGTCTATCATATGTGTCAAAACATGATAAAGGAATTGTACAAATCAACTCAACGTCTCTGTTACAAAAATTCCCTTCAATCACTTCCATATTCCATCGATGATTCATAATTAAATCACACACTTTAGTAAGTTGTGGCACAAATTGCTTCAAGTGAAATGGGTTTGAATGAGATTGGGATAGGCAACCATTGATCTTCCCAAATGGATATTTGAGTTCCATCTCTAACATTCCAAAAGAGCTCTTTAGCTAAAAAAAGAAATGGTAGCTACTAACCTCTTCTAACTGTAACTTGCATTTGAACTACAAGTAGCCTGCAATAAACTAGAATTAGGATAATATTTAGCTTTAAGCACTCTAAATGTCAGCAAGTGTGCATCGCCCCATTGAAAAAATAGATTTTCTCAAATTTACACCTCCAAACGATCATCACTTGATTACGAACCCATATAATTAAATTGGGCCTAAATTGGATAAAAAATGGATGAGAATGAGCCAAAAAAATGAGGCGCTGCAACCCACAGGCTAGCTGAGGCAACTCACAGTTGGCTACAGCAACCACATCTACCGCTGTAGTTGTGATGACCTATTGGCTATAGCAATGGGCCCTGGTGTTGCCATAGTCCCTGATCAGTTGCCGCAATGCTTTTTTCTGAATCCACACTGAAAATTCACTATTTTGAGCCTCTAGACTCTCCCTATAAATACCTTGCACCTCTTAACAATTTTCAGACACAATCACATACTTCGATACTCCCTTTAAAGCTTTCTAAATCCTATTTTCAAGTCTCCCAATCATCAAAATCCTCTTTCTAAACCTCCTAATCTCTAAAAAATCCCATTCCAAAATCCCTTCCATCATATAAAACCCTATTTATAAGTCTTCTAATCACCTCAAACCCTATCTCTAAGCCTCCTCATCAAGAAAAGGTGTGATTTAAGTTCTTCCTTTCAAAAGGAATTTGTGTTACTCAAACAAGGGTGTGATCCAAGAAGAATTTGTACTATTCAAGAGTCTTTCTTTCAAAATGAGTGCTTGTGTCATCCCTAAACCAAGGAGGAACTTAGATTTGGTGCCAGGCTCATGCCCTATGTTCCTCGCCGCCAAAAGTCTAAGATAAAAGTTCTTTCCTTTTCCTTTTTCCAATTTCAAGATTTAAATCTGAAAAGATTTAATTTTTGTTGATAAAATTTAACCTAATTAACAAATCCCTAAACCCTTAAAATCAATCAAAACATGATAATAAATGCAATGACTTAAAAACCCCTCCTTCCCAAGAAGAAAAAACTACATGGGGTTTAATTTCTATTCAAAGGGATATTCAGGTATGCCGTTTTTAAGCCATCAACTCCGCTAAAATTAACAACTTCTTCTCTTTATCACCTTCTTCACACAGTTTAGGATCAAAATTGCTTTGTTAAAGAAAAGTCAAAACTTTAGTCCTTTTTTTTCTATTATAATTGTTTTATTACTTTTTCTTACTTTAGATGTTTAGATTATATTTGGGAAATATGTGCATTTTCTAGAACTCATAAAGGCTAGAGGAAAGATCCTCTAATTTTGACATTTGGACTTGTAATACTTTTAACTAGATTTCCTTTATTTTTCACATTTTGTAATTATCATTATTTAACATTTTCCATGCATTGCACGAATAATATTTGTTTTTGCATCATATTATATCTATTCATTCATACATAAAAACTTCTTTTTTACAAAAGTTATTTTGTGTTTAAGCCAAACTAATTTTTCTCATTGTTTTAACCAAAACCTAGTCATTGATCCCTCTTTGGTCCTTCGAGGACTAGTACTTTTTCTTAAGATTAATGGTATAATTTTGGAGTCAATCAAATTGATTTTTTCCTTTAATTTTTCCAACTAAAATAAACAAAATTGAAGTGGCAACTCTTTTTTTGCAAATTAAAATTTTCTAAACTCATAGCAGATTCCAATCATGATGTTTCTCCCCAAAAGCATTTCAATTCCCTTTAGTGGACCAATGCTCGGGCGAGAACTCACAGCGAGTTCTCATTTTCAATAGGTGCCAATACTATTTTGCAAGCATAGCTAAGTTGAATTCCCTTAGCCTTCTAAAACTCAACCCTTCTTCCCTTTTTGCTCTACAAAGTTTCTCCCATGCAACCTAATGAAGCTTCTTCCCTTGACTATATATATCTTCCCACCAAAACAAAATCCTGATTTGTTGCAATTCTTCCCCAATTGACACCCGTATCTAATACACATTTATAGTAAACATAGGAAGAGCTTGAGCAACTACCCCCTCTTTTCCCAATTGATAATAAAATTCCTTTCCAAGAAGCAAGTTTTTTCTAGAATTTATTTGTCAAAAATCTAAATGTGTCCCTCTTTGACCGCCTAATAATGATCGGGAGACCTAGATAAGAACCCATAAAGATTATCAAACCAATGCCTAACCTTTAATAGAATTGAAACCTCCTATCCATTCAGACTTAAATGGCAAAGAAAGTACTAGTCTTTCTACATTAATTAACTGGCCTAAAGCTCGCTAATATTGATTGAGAATCTATTTCTATTTAGAAGCCTCTTCCACATTAGCTTTCGTAAAGACCAAGCTATCATCAGCAAACAAAAAGTGAGTCAATGGTGGAGCATTGGTGTGAACCCTCAATTTTGTACCTCTTGATGTGGCCACACCTTAACACCTTCTAAGTTTAACGCACTATGCAAAGCCATTACAGTAATCCCACTAGCCGGTTAGCGGGTAGGAGTAAAGGGGGCAGCACCTCCGAAATAAAAATTGGACTTCAAGTACATCACCATTTGAACACCTAATTTTTTAAGATAGGCCAATATCAATCTAAAAAAAAATGCCACGTGTCTGCCATTAGAGCATTGGCGACCTTGTCGATGCTCTAGGTAGTACCGTTGGAGCCCAGAGCCTAGCGGTACTACCGGCCTGGTCCCTCCACTTGTGTCCAAAATTTTCAATATGATTTTTCAGTATTTTTTACCCCTTTTTAGCCTTACCCTTTTGATCTTTTCACCCTTCCTCTTTGCAAATTGCCTTCCCTCCTATTTTTCTATAAATATCCCTTCCATTTCTTCATTTTAATCACCCCAAGAGCTAGTATAGATGACTATCCAGTAGTTCTCTTTCTTCTTCTGTCTCCAATCATTCTCTTTAATTAATTAATTAATCATTTTAATTAATTAATTAATTACTCCACCCTAAACCAAGTCAATTAATCCTTTTAATTAACTAATCCCTTTTTAAAATTAATCACTCAAATTAATTAATTTTTTAATTAATTAATTAATCACTTTCTCAAAAATCAAAATTAATCTTTTTTCTATTAAACCACTCATCATCCTAATTAATTAATTAATTAATTAATCATTTTAATTAATTAATCCATTCATTTCATCAAATTAATTAGTTAATTAATCCTTTTAATTAATTAATTAATTAATCTCTCAATCAATCCAATCATTTGGTCTGGATAAAACAGAACTTTAGTTTAGCAATACTCTCCGCTAACTGTGAAGGCTTGCCTGAGCACTGGCCCAATCCACTAGAGGGAATCGAGATATTTATTCAAGTTTAGACTCATGATAGAACCCTTGGGTTCTAATTGGTTATTTTTAAAAATAATTTTAGAAATTGCCACCTTAATTTTATTTAGTTAGGAAAATATTAAGAAAAAAACTCAAATTCATTAATTTTGCAATTAATTTATCCAACGATAAAAATCACTAGTCTTCAAACCAAGTTGAATTTGAAGACAAGGTTTTTAGTTAAATAATCTAAATTTGGCTCTTAAGTTTAATTTAATTTTGAAAAACAATTTTATGAATGATAAGTATTAAATGATAATCATAAGTATAATATGAATGCATAGGAAAATTAAAAAACAATTAAGTAAAATAACCACAAATTAAGGAGAGTATTTCCTCTAGTTCTTATGAATTCTAGAAGAACCACATAATCGCTCCTTAATTCCAAAACAAATGGACTAAATACACTAATTACATTTGAAAAATAAAAGGGAAAAGGAGATTGATTAGAATTTGGATTTGGATTTGAGAATTGAATTTAGATTCCAAACATGCCTACATACCCCATTAAATGGGAATTAAAACCCATGTAATTCATTTCACAAATAAGTAGAGGGATTTGATTGATTAATTTGATTTGGATTTGTAGGTGAGAGGAAAATGCTGATACCTTGGCTTTTGGTAGGCAAAGAGTTTTATCGGACTAAAGTTTCGTTTTATCGAGATCGAATGATTGGATTGATTGGGAGATTAATTAATTAATTAAAATAATTAATTAACTAATTAATGTGATGAAATGGATGGATAGATTAATTAATTAATTTGAATAAAGGGTGGATTTAAAAAAAAAAAGAAGGATTAATTTGATTTTGAAAAAGAGGGATTAGTTAATTAATTAACTAATTAAGTGATTATTTTTAATTAAAAAAAGAGTTTTAGTTCATTAAAAAGATTAATTAACTTAGTTAGAGTGAGATAATTAATTAATTAAAAAGATTAATTAATTAGATAGTGAGATAATTAATTAATTAAAAAGATTAATTAATTAGATAGTGGTTGGAGAGAGAATAAGAGAGAAATTAGATGATAGCTATCAACTCTAATTGAAGGGGTATAAAGAAATGAGAAATAGAGGGTCTATTTATAAGCAAATGGGATTGAAGGTAGTTTAGGAAGTGAAAATATGAAAAGACAATGAGAAGTAGCGCTATAAAGAGCTAGAAATTGGGTTGGAGAGGGGTAAAAGGGTCATTTTTTACATAGAAATGGGGGACCACAAGCGTGGCAGGCCACAGGTGCTACCAACAGCGCCGCACAATGTTGATAGGGTACCGCAGGGCTACCCTATGGCAGTCATATGGCGCCAGCCTGGTTGGCTTTTTGAGATTCTATTCTATCAATTTTCGGAGGTTTCGAATAAGTTTTTAGGAGTTTCAAAGTTTAGAAAATTTACCGGTCAGTTTTGATAGATTCGAAATTAATTTTATAATAATCAAGCAGTCAGTCTGAAAGAAAATTCAGTCTATTTTGGGACCTCCATATTGGCTCAGTGTAACTCATTAATCTTAGCAGGTGTCAAGTTGTAGCCAGATGATGAGAGTGTAAAATTAAGAATTCACACTAACCCGTATAGAGGTATCATCCTATTCCTCAACCATCCAACCCCCAAACCAAAATTAATCTGATCAATCTGTAAACACCTCCACTTCATAGTGAAATGAACTATATGAATTTTGATCTCATTCAATGGGGTATGTAGAAATGTTTGGAATCTAAATCCAAATCCCAATTAATCTCCTTCCTCTTTTTTACTTTCCAATATAATTATTTATTTTTGCTATATTTATAAGGAAATTTGTGGTCTTCATAGTATCCATAAGGGTTAGAGAAGACATCCTATTTTTAATTATTATATTTAGTTAATTAATTGTTTTGGAATTAAGGAGCAATTATGTGGTTCCCCTAGAAATTTTTAAGGACTGTAGGAAACATTCTCCTTAATTTATGGATGATTTTATTTAATTGCTCTTTTAATTTTTTTATGCACTGATAATTATGCTATATATTCATATTATGCCATGTTCATGCATTTTACTTATAATTGTCAATTAATACTTGTCATCCATAAAATCCATTTTTTATGTCAAATTAAACTTAAGAGCCAAATCATGATTATTCAAAACCAAAAACCTAATCTCTAAACTCAACCTTGCTCGAGGCTAGTGCTTTTATCATTGGGTAAATTAATTAAAATTAATTAATTGGAGGCATAATTGCATTTTTTTCCTTAGTTTTCCCATTTTAAAAAATAAATTAAGGTAGTGATTCCCCAAAATAACTTTTTAAAATCAAAAAATCACTTTTCCGAGTGATAACCGCTCCAATCATGGGCGCCAAAATTCATTCCATAACCTTTTTAAAAAATTGCTTACCTTTCCTTAAGGCACTATTCGAGCAAGAGAGGGCCGTTTGCGTGAGATCTCACAGTTGGTAGCTAAATTCATACTATGAATCAAACCATTATGACTAGCCACCGATAACATGCCTAAAAGAGCTTTGGCATAGGGAATAAGAATATAAGGGGGAAAAGTCCCTCTGTCAAATACCCCTATGAGGAACCACCTCACCCATTATTGAATCATTGAGGATAATTGAGTATGTTATCCATATAACACATTACAGCACTAAATCAACCCAAGCAAAAGCAAGCCCATAGTTATAAAAACTAAATCAATGAAAGCCCACTGTAATTGGTCATAAGCCTTAAACATATCAAATTTTGTTGCCATTGTACTGCCATTACCCACTTGATTATTTTTCAAAACATGAAATGCCTTTACATGAAGCAAAATACTATCTGTAATCAACCTACCAGGTGCAAGAGCACTTTGTTCATCAAGAACTAGGTTCGAAATAATAATTTTCATTATATTCATCATTACTTTAGAACACAACTTATAAATAAAATTACATAAGTTTGTTGGCCTCAAATCTTTCATATATTTTGGTGAATTAATCTTTGGCACAAAAACTATATGGGTAGGATTAAATGAAGTTGGAAAAGGGGCCCCATTGTGAACCCTCAAAATTGCACTCTTAGGATTTGGTCGCAAATTGACACTTGTTAAAATTAGTGTGCTATGCCCAGTTGAAAAATAAAATTTTCAAATCTTTCACCTCCAGTCGACTGTTTTTTAGTTACAAACCCATATAATCAAACTGAACTCAAATCAGATTAGAAACGGACAAAATAGATGAAAACAGTGCAAAATCATATTGAACTAATGAGTCGGCAGCACACCAAGTGTGCCATCGCATTGGACGGCATGCCTGGCTTACCGGCGGCAAGGCAGCATGCCTAGCCTGCCGGTGACATGGGAGGCCATCGGTGCCACCAGGCCGGTCGGTGCACCGCTGGTGCCACCACCAGAATCCTACGGTATCCTTTCAGCTGCTCTATAAATAGAGCCGTCATTTCAGCTATTTGGAAGGAATTCTAAGGTGGAAACTCACCTATATTGCTCTACTGTTTGTGCTAGAATTCCTTTTGATATTTGATACTAAAATATGCTATTCAAGTTCTTTTGATTTGCAATTATTACTCTGTTTTGCTAACCTTTTCTGTTTAAGGTTCAACTTTAGGGTTCCAAATCCAAAGTGGAGCTTAGATCCAGAATTAAACTAGTTCCATTCATCTGAAAATCAAGAAAGGCAAAGGTATAATTCCTTTTTTTTTCATTTCTAAAATTCTAAATTCAGATATAGAATTCTCTTTAGATCTAACATAGAAAAGATCTAAAATTTATCAATTCAAAGATCGTAATTAAATTAATAAACCAAACCAATATTTTTTTCCAAAACCCCTCCTTTGCAAGAAGGAAGAACAGCATGGGGTTTCATTCATATTCAATAGGATACGCAGGCTGTCATCCTGTAAGGCATCAATTCCAAAATCTTTTTAATAATATTTTCCCCTTTTTACTTTGGTTTATTTGTATTCGCATCTTATTTCAATTATGTATTTTCATTTCTTTAATTTAATTAAAGAATGTGTGTTTTTCTTAGTACCCATAAGGGCTAGAGGAAAGATACTCTTATTTCATCCGTTTTGATTTGTAATAATTAAGTAAGATTTATTTTGCTTATTTATTTATAATTGTCATTTCATCATATATAACTGTTTCATTCATCATTTTACTCATATTCATGCATACACGAAAATTGCCTTTTTAGGAGTTATTTTGCAACTTTAGCCAAACTAAAGAAAATTATATTTTCTCAATTTGTGTAAATTACCAAAATCTAATCCCTGAGCCCTTTTTGGTCACTCATGGATTGGTGCTCTTTCCATTGGGATAAATCAAATATTTTTGGAGTCAATCATTTTGGGTTTTTCTTTAATTTTTCTAATTAAAATAAGTAAATTAAAGTGGCGATTCCCTTTCACAAATTTCAAATTACAAAACCCAATTTTCTAAACTCACAACGAGTTTCAATCGTGGAGTTTCTCTCAAAGAGCATTTCAATTCCTCAGCGGATCGGATAGGTGTTTAGGCGAGGCCTCACACCCATTTAAAATGTCAAGACAAATAAAAATGACATGACACCCTACAATATTCCAAAAATTAATATAAAAAGAACTTGGAAGGCCATCTGGTCCTTGAGCCTTGCTAGGATCCATTTACTTAAGGGTTGCAATAACTTTGATGCTTGGAATGGTAAAAGCAACTTCTCATTTTGATGTTGAGATAACTTTTACCCACACCCTCCAAAATCTCCTTTAAAATATCTAAAACAACCATAGAAAAAGATTAATTGAAATAGTTAATTGTTACTTCTACCATGGCTTCATCTATATCAACCCATACTACTGCATCACTAAACAAACAATGCGGAAAGTTGAAATGCTTTTGTTGCGTAGCTATTTGATGGAAAAGCTGACCATTCATTATTTCTAGTAGATTTCCTCCTGCTCAAGAAAAGAATTAATATGATTATTATGTTCAACAACCTATGAGTTTACAACATTGATCTCTGATCATGTTTTAGAACACTGATTTCCTCTCGACACCACTGAATATTTTTAGAAGACTTTGGTATTTCTTTTTACTCCACCCCACCAAGTCACTAAGGTAACCTTCTAATATTTCCATTATTGAATTAGCTCCTACATGAAAACCCATGATTCCTGAACTTTTACTTTACATTTATCATTATCTAACCATAAGGCCTCAAACCATTTTAGACCTGAATTATTTCTCACTCAATGATGAGCATTTTAGTAGCAAAGGGATTTGGTCTGAACTTGAACCATGTAAATGAGTGACAGATGCTTGTGGAAATCTATCCAACCGTGTATTATTAGCAAAAAAAAACTAGTGTAGTCCACCTAACGGTCAATTTCTCTCCCCCTTTTGCATGTGAATTCATGGCAATGAAATCCTAAGTCAACTAAACCATTTCCTTCCATTGCTATTCTGAAACCATCTAAAAGACTTAAAGGTTAAAGCAAACTCCCACGCTTTTCTAAATCAATAAGAATGTCCTCCCACTACTCATGTTAAATCATTCAGTAAGCTCAACTAATACAAAAGATCCCATGATTATTGTTTATGGCTGGGTTCAGGGAACCCATAATAACTCTATGAACCTCCAACTATCATGATCAGGTAGAGTGATTTTTGTGTCAATATGATTATCCAAAAAATTGAGTGCTTCTAGCTCAAAGTTACCACCTTACATCACCTTAAGACCAATATAAATGCTAGAAGATATGAAATGCATGATCATAATTCAATTGACATTTTATTAATTTAAACTTATTAAAGTTACAAATAGTGTCAATAAGGAAAATAAAATATAGGTGCTTTTCTTTAACAATATTTTTAAGCTCTTGAATTTTCGGCTGGTTCCCAAGCCCTTTACAATTCCAAACCAAGCAACTCATTGGCTTAGGTGGGCCTGTATAATAAGTCCTGCATCTGTAGAGTTTAAAAAATTGGTTTCAACAGCTTCTTTGTCAAAAGCACATTGGAGGGCTACATCAATGCTATCTATGGTTTTACGTTTCTTTGGGCCTCCATTGGTATTAATAGATCCACCACTTGAATTAGGGTGTAAAATTAAATCTAAATTTTGACTTCAAAGACCTAGATTGTTTCTTATAGTTGCAATTTTGGGAATTAAAGATTCTACATTACCACCAATATGCTCGTTGCCCTGCTTATGATCATTATTCTGCATATTTCCATATTGATTTGTTTTTGACCTTCCATAATCATTAGCCCATTCTTCTCCTCTAATCCATCAATTTTTAGCGAGAGAGTTACCTTGCCTAGCTTTACCGATAATTGCATGCAAAGAAACATTGTATTGCTTGGGCTTACTTGCGAATTTTGGGTTATCCATCAATAGTTCATAATGATTTCAATTGGCTTTTTTTGCCATAATCAAAGCAAAAGCTTTGTAATTTTTCATACTTGAAACTCAACCAGATCGTAGTATACGCCCTCTTCATGTTTATCCCTCTTATTAATGGTTTTGTTACATCAATATAAACCCTAATCCTCATACAACTTTGAAATTCTACTGCTTTGATATCAAAGTCCACAAACTCCCCCAACACCTTCACGATTGATTTTGCCACATCCTCACTCTTAGCTAGCAGATTCTCTACTTGTATCCAAAAATCAACAAAATTTAATTGAACTATCTTAGGTCCAATAGTCCCATCAAATCTTTGGAAAATAAGCAACTATTGATTGAAGGTTCAAGGACTATTGTCAATAACCCTATTCGAGTCAGCCTCATCATAAAAGTAAATTGGAATTCATCATTTCCTTCATACTTAGTCCCATTCCCTTCACCAGTTGCTATATGCCTGCCATAGTTTCCTTCATAGCCCCAAAGTTTATTAAATGATCTCCTATAAACCATTCTAATAAACAAAACACATAATCATCCTCTCCTCCCTCTCCTAATCCCTCCCTCTTAGTCAATTCAAATCATTGGCTTCTATATGCATCTTCCTCTGTTAAAAGTTTGATATTCTCAATAGTTTCAATGATGCCTTCCATAGTCACATGCAAGAAAAACACTTGCACAAGCCGCTCATAGGAACATGTTTACTACTATCTCTCTCTTTCTCATTCTCTTTCTTCTATCCATCTCAAATCAATTTAAGTTATAAATGAGTAAATTAGTTATTTAGGCCTATTAAAATTTATTTAATTGAATTTACTTGATCCAACCACTTCAAGAAAAACATTAATTACTGATAAAAAAATTTTATCAATAAATATGAAAATTTCATCAACAAATCTAATTACCGACAAAAACAAAATGTTGGAGAATACTTGGTCGAAAAAAATTTACTAATGAAAAATGTAGTCCGTCGGTAATTTACCAACAAAAAAATGGTTGGTAAACCATTTTTCTTTTTATCTTTTATTTATCGACATAAATATTCCATTGGTAAACAAAGGGTAAATCTGTTGGTAATCTATCATTATATTATTTAAAAATATTAAATGAAAAATGCGTATGTCAGTAATCAGTCTGTAATGCCGTTGGTGTTGCATGTTTCCATCCGTATATAAAAATAATATTAAATTAAAAATAATATATCTATAGTAATCCGTAGGTAATTTTTTAAACAATAATTTTTTTTAATTTAATTCTAATTGTATTTTATATCTATTGTGTGCGTATATAATACTAAATTAATGTAAAATATAAAATTAATTTCATTAATTTAAATTAATATAAATATGTACATAACATTAAAAAAATTATTAAAAAGTAATATAACTAATATATAGAAATCTAAGTAAAATTTGCCACATCATCATCATCACTCTCATGATGCTTCTATTCCAGTGGATTATTACATATTTAATTTTTATTACATTATTACTTTTAATTCGTTTTTACACTCATTTTCATTCTTTTTTATTTTTGTTATGTTGTTAATTTGGGATATTAATTAGGTTGGTTTTTTCTTTAGATGAAATTTCATATCATGCTTGCTTATAAGTCTTTTTTTTTTAATTTATATTTTTATGGAATTATATTACTCTTTATTTATTTGTATTGTTATTTTTATTCGTATATTGTTTTTTTTTTTTTTTAATAAGTTTGGATATTAACTAATTTGCTTGCAAATTGTCCATTTTCACTAAAAACATAAAAATACATGTCTATTACAAAAAATCATAAAAAATACACAAATGCTCAAAAGATTTAACAACATATAATAAAATATATGTAAAATATACATATAAAAATTTCAAATTATCCATATATATATAATTATAATTCACTAATTTCATACAAAAAATTAATGTACCTATCTCTTATAGTGCAAAAAATCAAATAACACAGCAAAGAAATAAATCAAAAAGAACTAAAATAAAATTACAAGCCAATTAACACATTAAAACTAACAAATTATCAAATTAACAAAAATACAATAAAATAACTTTAAAAAACTCACATTCAATTAACAAAAATACATAAAATTAATACATAAATTAACAAAATTAAAATAACAACAAATTTACAAAATTATAGAAAATTTTAAAAAATAAAATTAACAATTATCAAATTAACAAAGTTACAGAAAAATTAACAAATTATAAGCCAATTAAAAAATGTAGAAAATTACAAGGTAATTAAAATTTCAAAACTAACAAAATATCAAATTAACAAAATTACAAAAAAATTAATAAAAATAAAAAAAAAAATTCCCGCATTCAAGTAACAAAAATATAGGAAATACAAAAAAAATTACAAAAAATAAAAAATACATAAAAATTAACAAATATACCAAAATTATCAAATTATAACAAATTATCAAATTAAACAAAAATTATCCACGTTACAAATAACATACCTAAATTTACATATATATATATATATATATATATATATATATATATATATATATATATATATATATATATATATATATATTAAAAAAAAAAAAGCAAAATACCCAGTATTCAACATTCAATTACCACAAGTAAAGTGAAAAATAAAATCAAAGAAACCAAAATTAACCCAATAAAAATAAATAAAAAATAGAACTAAAATAAATAAATAAATACCTGAGAACGTCTAACGGCGAATGGCGTAATGGAAGGTGGATGATGCAGAGGGTGACAATAGAGAGAACGATGAAAGAAAAAGAGAAAAGGAAGAAAGAAAGAAGAAGAAAGGGAACAGGTGTACGTTTATATGAATTAGATTTACCGACGGATAGTCACATGCCGTTAGTGATTTCATCGGTAATCTATTGGTACATACGTAAACTATAATATGTAACGTTTATTTATTTACCGATGGAAATCAGTGGACTTGAATTTGCCACGCCATTAATAATTTCATTGGTATCAAATTAAATGAGCGCTAATTTTTCACGTCTGATTTTTGAAATTCATTCCGTTTCTACCATATATTACCAACAGAAATATTCTGTTGGTAAATACCAATAAATATCCATCAGTGTGTTCATTGATTTAAAACACTTTTTATCAGTAATTACTAACAGAATTTAATTCATAGTAATTTTCATCAGTATTGCGAGAATTTCTTGCAGTAAACAAAATTTCAATGTTTTGTTAAAAAAATTATTTTTATTTTGAGAGGGCGGTATAAAAATTTTTAGAAAAATTTGAGGATATATGTTCTTAATTGTTAAAATTTTTTAATAATACATAATCTATATTAAGAGTTTTTCAAAATTTTGGGATGATTGCTACTCTAACCGTATGTATCCACCACTGCTTATTCTTATCTTTATAAATCCATTGCTTTCAAACTATGAAAGACAATACTTTCAACAAAAATTTATTCATAATACATCCATTATCAGAAAATGATATTATATTATATGTCAAAAGATGATTTATTAATTTAAATTTTTGATGTTATTAAAGACTAAAATTTTGGTGGGTCCTGATGAGTTGGGGGGAGGGCATGCATCCATTGACAAAGAATAGGATTCATAAATTTTGCATTTTGTGCATATATCAAACGTATCTTCCATGCTATGAAAAATTGAACGGTGGTGATTGTTAGTTCCATCAAAATTTACTTTTCCCTATCCGAAAGACAAACCCCTTCTTGATCTTTTCTCTTTCGTTTTCTTTATTTTCTTTTCTTTTCTACAGGAATTTTTCCAATGGCGGATCCCATTTTCATGATACATCATCAAAATATTTTCTTGTATTTCCCGTCTACTTTCTTTTAACATCTTTAATTTTTTAATTTTTATTTTTTTTTCCTTATCAAATACTCTAATAAGTCCACAATGTTTATCTCCAATTTCTTGGCTTAGCTTAATATTTAAAATACAAATAAACTTCACCTTTCAATCCCCTTCCTCTACTCCACCACCATCACCACTATGGAGGAAACCTCCTGTCATGGCGGCAAAAGGCGGCGGAGCAACACCACCACAACTAATCTTGAAACTTTTGGAATTGAAAATCTTCCACTAGAGATAATACATGACATACTTTCAAGATTACCCATCTCTTCTTTAGTTAAATTCAAGTGTGTTTGTAAAGCTTGGCGATCTTTAACTCAAGATCCTAATCTTTTAACTTTCTATCTTTCTTCTACACTAATCAAGAACGATCCTTGCCTGATTCTTCACTGCGATTTACCCATCAGAAACCAGCTTTATTTTATCGATTTTGCTGCTCCAAATCAAGAAAAGGACAAAGTTAAGAGAATCAACGCACCATTTTGCTCTATTTTGCCGGAATTTGATGTGGTTGGTTCGTGCAATGGTTTGCTCTGTTTAGCCGATTCATTGTATAATGATTCTCTCTATATATACAATCCTTTTACAGGAAACTATACAGAGCTACCAAAATCTTTAAACTACCCGGATCAAGAAGTGGTTTTTGGGTTTGGATTCAATCCCAAAACTAATCAATATAAGGTAATTAAAATTGTTTACTATAGAGGAGGCAACGGCGGAGGCAGCGGAGGATTCCCTCGTGCACGGCGGAGAGTTATCTATACACAATCAGAAGTTCAAATATTAACTCTAGGCACCAGTGAATGGCGGAGTTTAGGCAAAATTGGATATCAGCTTGTTCGGCGGCCGGCAGAAGCTTTAGTTAGTGGAAGACTTCATTGGGTAAGTAGACCAAGAAGATATAACCCAGTTCGGCGGTTGATTTCACTTGATTTATCAGATGAGCAATTCCGGGAAGTTCCGAAACCGGAGTGCGGTGGCCTGAGTAGATGTTATCATGTTGTGGTGTTAAAAGGGTGTCTATCAGCAGCAGTGTACTGTAATTATGGAAGATTGGAGATATGGATAATGAAAGAATATAATGTGAAAGAATCTTGGGTTAAAGAGTACAGTATTGGAACTTATATGCCAAAAGGATTGAAGCAAAATCTTGATAGACCATTAAAGATTTGGAAGAATTCTTTGTTGAATGGTGGAAGAGTTGTTAGAGTTTTAGGAATTTTAAAGAATGGTGAGATTTTGTTGGAGTATAAAAGCAGAGTTCTTGTTTGTTATGACCCAATTCTTGGAAAATTTAAGGACCTTTCTTTACAAGGGATACCCAAATGGTTTCAAACAATTGTTCATGTAGGCAGCTTCAATTGGATTGATAGTGCCATTGATTATTGATACAATATATACAAGTAGTTGTTGTTGTTCATCATATGTTAGTTTGATCATCTTTTATGCTTCAATTCAAAAAAAAAAAAACCTAAAAAGGTTTTCTTGTTTTTCTTATCATTTGTGTAGTTTTCTTAATCATCATCTGAAAGTTTGCATGCATGTTTAATCATTTAATTAATTTCTTGTTTTGTATATATAGATCAAATTTAATCCACTAATAACTAGAAATAATCTGATTTTTTTTTATTTTTTTTTTGTTCTGACAATCTTATTTGAATTATATTATTATTGTTATTAACAATAATATGGCTAATGAGATTGATGATTTTTCTGCAAATCTGTAATTTTTTTTTTTTTGGGTTATTGTTCTCAGGAATTTTTGTGAAATGGGTTATTTAATTCTTAGGAATTCTCACAATTTCTCTAGTAAATAATATTTGTCTTTATTTAAAAAAAAATAAAATAAAAATCAGATGTCTTAAATCATGCTCATACCTAATGTCACAAGGCAACCACAATGAACCCATTAATTTCAATTGTTAGCTCTAAAGTTTGAATATAATAGAGAAGTCTGCAATGAGAAAAGTCAAAAGTGACTTGTTTTTCAAAATAAAATAAATATTACTAAATTATATTCAAATTTAGAACAAAATAATAATATATTTGCTCAATCAAAGTTTGATCTTAGCCAAATAGCCTTTTTCCCATTATCTTTTTATTGTTAGTTGAAAATTATTAAAAAATATAATATATATTGGAGTTGGGAAAGTGAAAATGGTATTTGATTCATAGACCATTAGATAAAAGAACCTCACATCAACCACCTAAAAGACAAAAGGCTACCAGCACTATGATAATTTTTCCACAGACACCAACCCACCAGCAGAATAACAATTGTATACTAACAATAACAAAAAGAAACTACGTTAAGGAATACCTTAAAAAATACCTTCAATTATGCTTATTTTACCAAATAAACATTCGCACAAGAAACTTGTCTTAAAGTCACTCATCAAGAAAGTTCCAATTGACACAACAATCCCATATAGAAAGATTCTCTTTGAATGGGATTCCTTTTCCCCTTTTTTTTTTTTTTTTTCAAAATTATGAATATGAAATCCCACCACCCCCACCCCCCAAAAGAACTCTTCTTTAACAAACTTTTTTCCCTATTTTCTACTATCCCTAATACTTCCACTTCCCTCATGCCCTATGACTTAAGAGTTGTTTGCACCTTTATCTGCCTTTTCTTTCTCCAATCATGCACCCAACTCTTTTTCTATCTTGATCTTTCACATGCTAAGCTATTCATTAAAAGTGTAAGAAATCTCAAATTCAATTCAAAAGTTTAAACTATAAGGTGGTTAGACCTAAACATTATATTAAATCTTGATATCTTTTGTTATTTTCCTATATGGGATCTTTAATTCTAACAAAAATAAAAAATAAAACTCTCTAGCTCATTCGATTCACTAAATAGTTAAATTATCGAATTCTAATTAAATTCTATCTTACAATACAAGTAATCATGATATCAGAAAATTCGATATCTTCTATCTAAAAGATTGGAGGAGGTTGGTTCAACACTCACATATTATTTTCTTGCACTTTTCTTTCAATGAAACATATAGATCAGTGAATAATCTCTTTTTTTTTTTTTTCTTCTTCAGCTACTTAAATTATTATTAGGATGTTTGGCTCCAGAATAGAAAGGATGGCTAAGATGTGATCAAAGAAAGGATCAAGGTACCATTAAAAATAGAATTAGGGTCTTAGTCACTCATGTGGTTTCTTGCTATATATGTTTTGTTCTTTTATCCACAATCATTACCATTCCTACTTCTTATCATTTGCTATGTGTATTCATTTTTGTTGGAAACTACAAAACAGGAACATATATTACAAAATTTAGTTAATGGTAGTGACTTTGAAATTACAACACCTCTAACTTGTTTTTATCCGTGTTATTAAAATCAGATTGAACTAATTGGTTGGGCCGATTAAATCGAAAACAAGTCATTGGTCCAATCCAAAATTCAAAAACTGAATTTAGCAAAACAACGTCATTTTGATAAAAAAAAATTAAAAATAAAAAAAAATAAGAAAAGGCCAATTGGACAATTGAATCAGACCGATCAGACCATGAACCAATAAGAAGACCAGTTCATTATCTAGTTTGGTTTTAAAAATATTGATTTTTATTTGAATGCTACTGAATTTGTGGAGTTCTTATATCATAACCCCAGGTCCACCTTGCACCGTGGACCTAGGTCCAAAATGCACCATTTTATTAAACTTCCAACTACCTTCTTTCTTGCTTTTTTATTTTTTAATTAAAATTTCAAATTTCAAAAATTAGAAACCATTCCTCCTCCACTGTTCACCTTCTTTGTGCTTCATACCCACTTTCCGTAAACTAGAAACTTTCATCTCTCTAATTCTCTAAAATCTTCCAATCGCTCAATTCCAGAAACTGTCCACCACTACACTACATAAACTACTTCATATTAACTTCATCATTTTTTACGAAGAAACTCAGTAATTATTAACATTATCATAGTTTTATTTCACTATGAGTAAGTTTTCTACAATTATTATTCTTTTTTTTTTAATTTTTTGTGATTTTTATGGTAAATCTTAGATTTTCATCATTCTATATAACAATTTCATCAATTTATTGAAAATTATGGTTTTCATTTCAGATTCATTAGTCATATACCATAAACTTTAAGTTCATTAGTCATAAAATTTAGGTTCATCTCATATAAGTATAAGGTTCATATGTTATATACTATAAAGTTTAGATTTATTAGTCATAAAGTTTAGGTTCATCTAATGTAAGTATGAGATTCATTAGTCATAAAGTTTAGGTTCTTCTTATATAAGTATAAGGTTCATTAGTTATAAACTACATTATCCAAATTTTCATCAATTAAGTAAATAACAGACGAATTAATAGCAGATTGAGCTAATGACACACCCTTTTCAACTAAAAATTCCAAATTTTCCTCCATTTATTAAACTATATCTATGCCTCTTCACAAAAAACCTTAAAAGTCAAACAATCAAACTTCCAACCAAAAAAAAAAACCTGAAAATCTTTACATAGAGGGTGAAAAAAACTCATCACAAAATAACAAACAAATAGAAGATTTTGCGGGAAAATTGAAGAAGAAAAAAAAACGGCTTGAGGAAGAAGAAGAAGAGATAAATCAAAGCATTTTGAAGAAGAACATATCAACCTCAACCTTCCTAAATAGAGAAACTGATACGAACCCCAAGTATATTAAACTTGAGACCCAATTATCTGTACGTTTGGAAGCAACTCCTTGGAAAGCTAAATCAGGTTTTCCCCAAGTCCGCGACCCAAATCCAATCCGTGATAAAGCACCTTGGAATATGATCACCTTTAGATGATGATCTCTGCGACACAATACCAAACTCGCGGAAGAGAACCTTGGAATAAATACGCACAAAGTAATTAGCTTTGATTGCATGAACTTGATTCAAGCAAGAATCAAAATCAAGATATCACACTCTTAAGAAAACTGAATTTTATTGGTCATAACATAACATCTTTTTACATGAATGGTTGAGTTTATATAGAGGCTCAACCCTAAATTAGAATCAACTATGGAATAGGAAATCTTCCTAAACAAGGATTGAAGATTCCTAATTAGAAACTAATTCCTAAATAATAACTAAGCTAAAATAGAATTCTAAAACAAGTTAGGAATCCTTCCTATACAAGAGAAGCTATTTCCTAACTAGAAACTCAAATCTAATTAATTAAACTATAAAATTCAGATGGGCCTTTGACTTAACATAAAATAGGTCCAAAACTAATTAAAACATGAAAATAAAGTAGTTTAAACAACTCTTGAGCTGTATACATAATATAGGCAGCCCAAACACTAAATAAAACATGATAAATTGAATTTGAAAAGCCCAAATATAGAGGGTCCAATTTGAATGAAGAATGGCAGCCTTGTAAACACTTGAATGGATTAGACCCAAGCAAATAGGAATGCAATTTGGCCTCTTCATCTTGACATTAGGCTTGAATAGATTGATTAAGCCCTTGAAACTTCCTTGAATACAATTGGATCCATATGCAAAGCTCATGATCCAAATATCGTTGATTGATTTATAAAAAACTTCATACAATCTCATATTCTTCTTGGATGATTCACCAATCATGTACAATGGTTGGATTGCATGTTTTTATAGGCTATCTTAACAGAAATAACAACCTTGAAGAACCTTTTTCAAATCTTTATCATGCATGTATTTGTGAGCTTCTGGCAAAGTATATGGATTCTCATCAGAAACAGTTTTGCCTATGAGAGAATAATGAGAAAATTAATTGTTACTTTAAAATTGATTTTTTTAAATGAAATGGTGCATTTAAGATTAGGACCATGGTATAAAGCACCGAATTTGTGCACAAGTAATTTAAATTAAACTAATATTGTCAAAAAAATTTATACAAATTAGGGGCGACAATATCAAACACGACATAAACCCAACACGAAAATAGCAAGTTTGGGTTAGGAGTTATCGTGTTCATATCAATTTCCTATCAACCCAATTATTGTTGAAAATAGCAAACTTAAATTAAGAAAAACTATATTTGAAATGTTAGTTATTATAACAAAAAGAAATTAATGATTGTTATTCACTTGTAATTTTAGCCTTTAGTATTTTTAGCTTTAAAATCATTATAAAAGGAGAAATGTTGTAACAAAAATATTGTGTGCAAAAAAAGAATTAAATATATATATATAACATTCTTTCTTAGCATTTTATTATGTGTGTATTTTATCTCCTCCCATTTTAATATAATTTAGAGAGAGTTTGGAATTTGCAAATTTCAACTCCTACATTTGGTATCAAAGCCAAAGTAATAAAACCATCTAAAATTAAATATGGCAGCAAGCAATTCATTCTAAATGTAACTTCCAAAGTTGAACGGAAAAAATTACAATAATTGGTGTGTTCAATTAAAAGTATTTTTCCACTTGCAAGATTTGTGGAACGTGGTGGAAGCAGGCTTCACCGATGTTACAGACTCAACTGCATTTGAGTCACTTAGTAAGGAGAAGAAAGATATTAGAAACATGCAAGAAGGATCAAAAGGCATTATGTGCCATTTTTCAAGCCATGGAAGAATTAGTATTTCAAAAAATATTAATGGCAGAAACATCACATGCTGCATGGGAGATTCTGCAGAAATCCTACAAAGGTGATGATCTTATTAAACAAGTTTGTTTGTAGACACTTCGAGCTGATTTTGAGTCTTTACCCATGAATGACTCAGAATCCATTTCTACTTACTTTGATCATGCTCAAGCCATTGTCAATCAGTTGCGGATCAATGGCAAAGAAATAAGTGATCAAAGAGTGGTAGAAAGATTATGCGATCCTTAACGGCAAAATTTGATTTTGTCGTAGCAGCTATTGAAGAGGGACAAGATCTATCAAATTTATCTATTGAAAGATTGTTAGGTTCATTGTCCTCACATGAGCAACGAATTAACAATTCTAGCCCAAAACATACTTTGTAAGGCAGGGCAAATTTAACCAATCGAGGTGGATATCAAAGTAGTAGAGGTTGTGGACGTGGTCGTAGTCGAGAAGAGGAAATTATTTTGTCTCCAATAGAGACAATGTTAGAGAAAACAATTCTTCAGGTAGAGGTACAACTTCTGGACATGATAAGTCAAAAATTCAATGCCATAGATGTAACAGGTTTGGTCATTATGCGTCTGAATGTCGATCCAAATTACAAGGTGAACAAGGAGAATAAGCAAATGCAGCAGAAGTGGAGGAAAATTTAGTTTTAGCCTTAAAGAAGGTACGGACATAGAAACTAGAAATGTCTGGTATCTTGATAAAGGATGCAGCAACCATATGATTGGAAAGAGAGAGCTATTTTCACATCTAGATGAATCAGTCCGAGAAGAAGTCAAATTTGGGAACAAATCTAAAGTTCTTATGATGGGTAAAGGTAACATCAATATTTAATCAAAAGATGGTACCAATGTGACTATTACAGTTGTATTTTATGTGCCTAATCTTTTTTGGAATTTATTAAATATGGGACAACTTTCAGAAAAAGGGCACAAAATTCATATTGAAAATGGAATTTGTGAGATAAAGGGTAAAAACAATAAAATTATTGCAAAGGTAAAGATCACAAAGAATTGCATGTTTCCTTTGTCCCTTCAAACGATATCTTTGATGAATTTACAGGCAATGGTCAAAGATAGCAATTGGTTATGGCATCTTTGATTGGTCATTTGAATTTCAGTGGTTTGAAGTTATTAACGCAGAAACATATGGTGACTAGTCTACTTCTAATTGATGCACCCACCAGTACCTGTGAAGGTTGCATTCTCGGAAAGCATCATTGAGACTCCTTCCCAACAGGAAAATCAAGATGTGCCAAGCAACCATTGGAGTTGGTACATATAGACATATGTGGACCTATCGAAGTAGAATCAGTCAAGTATAAAAGGTATTTTCTACTTTTTGTGGATGATTTCTCTAGGAAAATTTGGGTTTATTTTTTGAAAGAAAAATCTGAAGCTTTTACCAAGTTTAAAGAATTCAAGGCTTGTTGAGAAACAAAGTGGTCTTTCCTTGAAGACTCTGAGATCATATAGAGAAGGAGAATTCACATCAAATGAATTCAATGACTATTGCAAGAAAGAAGGGATCCAGCGCCAACTGACAGCTAGCTATACACCTCAGCAAAATGGTATAGCAGAAAGAAAAAATAGAATAATATTTGAGATGGCTAGAAGCATGTTAAAAGCCAAAAAATTGCCAAAGCCTTTTTGGGCGGAGGCTGTTGCTTATGCTGTTTATTTATTAAACAGGTGTCCAACGAAGAGTGTTTGTGGAATGATCCCAGAAGAAGCATGGAGTGGCCATAAACCAGATATATCTCACCTACGAGTATTCAAGTGTATTGCATACGCCCATATACCGGATGAAAGGAGGAAGAAATTAGATGATAAAAGTAAAAAATGTATCTTCATTGGTTATAGTGATGCAACAAAAGGTTATAAGTTATATAACCCGGACACAAAAGACGTGATCATTAGCAGAGATATTTATTTCATTGAAGATGAAGCATGGCAATGGAATCAGAGTAATGATAAAACAACTAATGTCATAATTAATGAAGTATCCACAGATGAGTCACATTTAAACACTCATCCCTTAACTAGTAATCTGACATCCCAGGTTGAGGAGTCTATTACAATAATAGATCCAAGGCCTTCAGGATGCACTCAAAGAACTCGGGTCATTCCTGCATGACTACAAGATTATGTAGTGACTAAAGATGATGATAATGATGAGTTGACAGATAAATCACTAGTAAATTTTTGTTTATTCGCAGATTGTGATCCAGTTTCATATGAAGATGCTGTAGTAGATGAAAAATGGATCCAAGCCATGAATAAGGAGATCCACTCAATAGAGAAAAATGAAACATGGGAGCTAACATCTTTGTAGATAGGAAAGAAGCCAATCGGAGTCAAATGGGTGTATAAAACAAAGTATAGACCTAATGGACAAGTCGATCGTTATAAGGTAAGACTGGTAGTCAAAGGCTACAAGCAAAAGCCGGGAATTAACTACTTTGAGGTATTTGCTCCAGTATCAAGAATGGATATTGTACGAATGATCTTATCACTTGCAGCACAAAACAAATGGAAGATACATCAGATGGATGTGAAATCAGCATTTCTAAATGGTGTGCTATAAGAAGAAGTTTATGTTGAGCAGCCACCTGGTTACATGAAGAAAGGAGATGAGAATAAAATCTTTCGCCTCAAAAAGCTTTATATGGCTTAAAACAAGCACCCCGTACTTGGTATTCCCCGATTGATACATACTTTCTGCAGGATGGGTTTCAAAAATGCCCTCATGAGCATATATTATATATCAAGTCAAAGGCCAATGGTGACCTATTAATCTTATGCTTATATGTTGATGACTTGATATTCACAGGAAATAGTAAGACAATGTTCAATGAATTCAAAGAGGCCATGACTCAAAAATTTGAGATGACTGATATGGGATTAATGTCTTATTTTTTAGGCATTAAAGTGCAGCAGACAGATAATGGCATATTTGTTTCGCAAAAAAAATATGTCACTGATATTTTACAAAAATTTCAAATGAATACAGCTACTTCAATCCGAACTCCAATTGTAGAACGTGTGGAAATGAAGAAAGAAGGTAGTGGAGAAGTGGTGAACCCGAATTACTTTAAGAGTATAGTTGGTAGCCTACGTTATTTGACATCCACTAGACCTGATATTATTTATGGAGTTGGATTGATCAGTCGTTTTATGGAGAAACCATACCAGTCACACTTGCAAACAGCAAAGAGAATCCTACGTTATCTCAATGATACGAGAAACCATGGAATTTTCTATAGTCATTCTAGTAATTTCAATTTGGTCGGATACACAGACAGTGATTGGGCATATGATATTGAAACTCGTAAAAGCACATCAAGATATGTGTTTTACTTAGGAAATGGAGTCATTTCATAGTCTTCTTAAAAACAAACAAGTGGTAGCTTTGTCAATAGCAGAAGCAAAATATATTGCAGCAACATCAGCAACATGTCAAGCAGTTTGGCTATGCAACATATTGAAAGATTTAAAATATGGTCAGATTGGTCCTTCAACTATCTACTGTGATAATAAGTTAGCTATTGTACTGGCCAAAAATCCTATGTTTCACGAACAAAGCAAATATATTGATATTTGGTTTCATTACATTAGAGAGCTCGTCAAAGATGGGGAAATTGAGCTCCAATTTTACAAATCTGAAGAGCAGATTGCGGATATTATGACAAAATCATTGAAGGCTGAGCTGTTCGAAAAATTCAGGGCTATACTCGGAATCACTAGCCATAAATAATTATTTAAATGAAAGATTCAAGTTTGAGAGGACGTGCTGAAAATAGCAAACTTAAATTAAGAAAAATTATATTTAAAATGTTAGTTATTATAACGAAAAGAAATTAATGATTGTTATTCACTTGTAATATTAGCCTTTAGTATTTTTAGCTTTAAAATCATTATAAAAGGAGAAATGTTGTAACAAAAATATTGTGTGCAGAAAAAGAATTAAATATATATATATATATATATATATATATATATATATATATATATATATATATATATATATATATATATATATATATATAACATTCTTTCTTAGCATTTTATTGTGTGTGTATTTTATCTCCTCCCATTTTAATATAATTTAGAGAGAGTTTGGAATTTGCAAATTTCAACTCCTACAATTATGACATGAAAATAATCGTTTTGTGTTACGAGTTAACCCATTAACTCAAAAACGATACTTTTAACCCATTAGCACATTCAACCTAATATATTTTGTAACTTTTAAAATATGTATATATAAATATTATTTTTAATATTCTTTATAAATTTATATATAATTATATTTCATGTAACAATATAAATTAATAGGGGTTAATTTAGTAAATTTAATATTTTTCAAATATTAAAATAAAAAATTAATTAATTTAAAATTTTTAACGTGTTATTCGTGTCGTATTATGTTGTCGATTAATTAAGTGAATCGTGTTCGTGTTTAGATTTTTTATACAATAAATTAATCATATTGTGTTCGTGTTATCCTTATCGTATCATGAGTATAAGTCAATACAACTCAAACACCGTCTATTAACATGAGTTGCCACCCCTAATATAAATTATTAAAACTCGCATTACATTATAATCTTAAAAAGTATATATAAAAAGAGATTAACCGGACCAGTTCATTCACTTTTTAATCAAATTCAAGACATATCTATCATAATGTTTTAAAAATTCAAAGATACATTTAGCGTAGCAGTTATAATTAAGTATTAATTGTCAATGATCAGCAATTAAATGTTAATAACTAATAGTCAATAGTTACAAAATCAAATTCTGACAAAACCTTAGTAATTGAGAGTTTAAAAAGTAATTTACAATCATCATTTAGATTGACAATTAATATGTTTTTATACAGAAAATTAATATGTGATATTATTTTATTTTAAAAAAATTTATTGAAAATAAAAAACAAGTGTTAGAGTAAACAATTAAATAAAAATAATTTAATAATTTAACATATTAAAAGACATGGATAACGTGTATGCATGATAGAGGAATTCACATGTCTAAAGATGTAAACAATCCAACTCGTTCTACTTTTTTAATTTTCAGTTTGAAGGCGACTGCAAATGTGATGAAAAATGACAAATTAAAGTGCAGAGTTACTTGTAATATTATGTAAACAATTTCAAATTTAATTTAAAAATTTAAATTATTAGATGATGATATTCAATATCTATATTAAATTTTGATTTTTTTTTTTTGTGTGGAATCTTTTAATTTTAACAAATAAAAAGTTTAATATTATGTTGGATTCAATTCATTTGAAAAATATTTTTATCTTGGATTTAAATTAAGGAGGTATTTGATATTAACTTATTACTTAATTTAATTTTTCAACACTTATTAATTTTAAAATAATTTAATAAAAAAAATCTAAACTTAAAATTTTTAATTAAATTAAAAATTACTTAAAATAATAAATTAAAATATTTAATTTAAAATTTTTACTTAATACTCTGTTATTATGTTTTTAAAACTTCCAATAAAGGCGACTATCAACATAGCACGCCAAATTAAAAAAAAAAAAAATTTTTAATTTTTTTTATTGTTTTTAGACACAGGAACAAGTGAAGGTCTTCGGGCCCCAATCCACCTGAAAATTTATATTAAATCTCTGTATCAATAATTTAATTTTTTAATTAATTCTTTCAAATTTTTAATTGATTCCTCCAAAATTAATATTTTATAAATAATTTTAAATATTTAAATTATTTAATTAGTTCTCATTTTAAAAATATGAAGGATAAATAAAAATGTATTTAATTAAAAATATATTTTTATGAGAACTATAATTAGTTATTATTTTTAAAACAAAAATTATTAAAAATTAAAAAAATTAATCTTTATTTTTTATTCTCCTATTAATTTTGATCCAAATAATGACAGAGCTAGAAGAGACCGATGATTGCTATGACTCTAACCTCTAAAATATAAAATTTTTTAATGTAAAATTATAAATAGTTATATATTATATTTGATCCTTTATTTTAAGTAAAAATTTTCTTTAAATATATAAAAGTTAGCTTAATTATATATACTATCTTCATGTAAATTTTATTTTTTTTTGGCTAAATCTATCTTGATATAAATTATGGTCTAAAATTTAACTACTTAACTCCTAAGCGAGGAATCACGAAAAGTGTTGGCTTGTTGTAGCTAAATTTTTATTTTACACGTGGTTACCTACTATCTGAAAGCACAAATTATGCAACAATTTAATTTAAATTAATTTTATGAATTTTTGAAATTAGATAATTTATAAAATTCATTTTTAGTATAAATAAATAATTTCAAAATAAATAGAAATTATACTTTATGCAAAAATTTAATTTAATTATAATTTGATTTTGTGTCAAATTATATGTATTATGATCGTTTAAAAATTCAATATTATTATTATTATTACATAAATATAACTAATTAAGAAAATAAAACAAATTGAATTCATTATGCATACAACGTTTGAAATATAATTTTCTCATAAAAATTCAATTTAATTTTATAAATAAAATAAAATTGAATTGAATTCTTCCAAATAAAGTTTTTCTAAACTTTTATTTTACTAAAGACTTACAAAATAAAAAGAAATAAATAGTTTTAATTAGTAATTAATTGCTAAGGTTCATTATCATAGCTACAGCTCAAAATGATGTGATTTCTCTACTTTTCTCTTTTTCCACAAATGATAAATCAATTTTCTCACTTTTCTTTTCATCAATTTATTTATCAATTATTTTGTTTAAATTAATCATGTTGAATAACCTCACTAAAATTTGTTTTTGAATAATTTGTTGGAAAATGTATCTATATCGAATAATAACAAAAAATATAAAGAATTTATAAGTAAAAAAATATAGGACATAATACAAGTCAATTGGTTTTATACAAATGGATTCTAACACTTGCTCATTTATAAGTTCGCGTATACGGCTCATATACTTTAATATGATATCAAAGTTTCATATCTAAATAGACTAAATTATAATATCCATATTTAAACTATGTGATATTAGATTTATGATGATGACAATTCGATTTGAAACTAAAGAAAAGATTCTTATACTAATTGGTGTACGGGCCCATCAATTTTAATATAATTAAGCTTTGAACACTAAACTAAAACTTATTGTTACATGCTACCCTGAAAATTTGATTAGTCCAGCATATTAGAAAGATAAATGCATGCTCTTTTTATTATTATTATTATTATTATCTAAACTTCTATTTCGTCTATAATTTGATAATCATTAATGTCAATATTACAAACATTCTGTCAATCACCTCATTATAAATCCAAAGTCCAGAATGCAAAACTCGAAGGTTGCCATTTATGGGTATTAGGAAGTTTCCCATCAATGGTTTTGATGTGTTGATGAAGGATTATGGAGATAAGGATTCCTAGCTAGAGCAAAAATTTCACCTTCAAATAACCAGATATTCCAAAAGTAAAAGTAAGAATGTGACCACTATCCATAATCAGAAACGAAGAGTATTATTGAACAAGCATTGTTTTATTATGATCCAAAAAGCTTGAATTTCAAGCATATAAATACAAATAGCCTTGCTTGGTTGCAGGTAGTTCTTTAAAACCCATTCTAAGGCTCTTCTCTACAAGCTTCAATATCTAATCAAATTGACAGGTTCTTTGGCATGACATTTGATCCTCTCCAACGAAAAGATAGACAGTTCAAATCCTAAGCATCCGCTATGATCCATGTAATTTTCCATTTAAAAAGTTGATGGCTTAAGGTTTGTTTCTTCTGAGTAGCCTCTAGATTACTATAATATCTCCACATCATTAGGCATTATGAAACAGTAAGCAACTTTCAACTCTAGTAGACATAAGAGGACAAAAGAACATACAACTTTCATGTACAGAAGCTAAACATAGACATAGTATTATTCTTAAAGACGGTAAAGTGTATTTGAGATTGGCAAGCTTGTGTTCCTTAGTCAAACAAAACAAAATTAACTATACACCAGCTTAACGGTGGCTCCGCCACCAAAAATGCTATTCACAAATAGTTGATTTGACATGTGAGCAACTTCTCTGTTTACACAGCCTTCAGCAGATGTCTAACCCCAATTATCAATGCTCCTCAGTTGCTCTAATACCTGTTTTTCACCAGTAAGAAGCTCCACCAATTCTTCCAATCAACAAAATAACAAAATAAGAGGCAGGAAAAATAATTGAACGAAGAAATAATTTATTTTCAAGAATGCTTAATCTTCCCAGGAAAAGTTCACTGTGTAATGATATGCATTGCATTAGCCTAAATATAGTCAACAAAATATCATAATTAACAAAACAATAAACAGTGATGCATAGCATAGACTAGAGATCCATTATACATATTACCATTTGTATAATCACGACAGTCATGATGACCAACTCTTAAATCGGTTTCCCAGCTATCATTGAATTTAGTTGCCACATCTAAAGCATCTGCTTTAGAGGATCCAATGAACCAGCATTTATTTCTTGGTAGCTTTGCCAACTTTCGCTCGAGAACAGTTCCTTGCAGAGGTGTAGAGTTCATGAAATCATTTGTGAAGCAGGTATCAAATATTGCTAAAGTTCATAACTCATAAGCTAACTTCAAATGAACATAATTATGATTTTTTTCTGCATATAGATTTAAATTATAGCAAGGTATAATTTGACAACTGGGACTTGAACTCAAGAACTTTCAACCCTAGAAATGACTCCAGTGCCACTGAACTAAAGGCTCATTGGTATCTTTCTAGCTTTATTAATAAATGAGATTATTAAATGGGTTTGGGTAAAATTCATCCCCAAAAGTTAGCTCAAATAAATGCATAACAGGGGCCTGGTTTGGGCTTTAATACCATGTTAAATGGACTTGTGTAAAATTCATTCCCAAAAGTTAGCTCAATGGAAGAGAGTGCTCAATCCACATTATATACACTATAATAAGCTACTAAGTTAGCTATATGGGACAATTTTAACAAAGATTAAGTGCACTGGAATACTTCGGTGCTGCAACATCTCAGAAGAAAATCAACATGATAAACCATTCTTCAGTTTTGAATTTAACAAAACCAAAGTTTTTGTAGATACACTAATCTTTAGAAATGAGCTAAGTAGCAGCAACAATTGTACCCTCACCTGGCACTGCTCTACCAGAAAGAACTGCAAGTGCTGTATATATATTTTCAGGATCTTTTGGCTGAAAATCAAACACTAGAAACGCCTATAAATAAAAATAAACTTGCTTAGAATTTCATTTTCTACTAATGCATATCCTATATTAAAACAAGCCACAATTTATGACTTAACAAAGATATTACATATTCTAACACAATTTGATACCAGTAGAATAAATGGATTAAGGTCCAAATTATAATGTCAAATCAGTAGAAAATATTATTTTTCTTTGTAAATCATCTTAATTATAGTGTGATTGGTCTATCTTTAACCAAATTCAATGAAACTTAATATACAAAAGTTAAATATAATCACTTAGCACAATACCCAAAATAAAATAAAATAAAATAGAAAAATTACAATGAGGAGACAGAGTACCTGAGAATGAGGAGGTAGTGAATGGGATTTAATAATAACCATGAAGTGCTGCAAATCCCAGAGATTAAGAGAGTAAGCAACAGACATAAGTAACTGGGCTGCTCCTTTTGTGGCTCTGAGAGGGACTGCTGCCACATATACTTCATCTCTGCCTCTAATCAGGCTTGATTTTCCCAATAAAGAAGCCATTTTTTCCCCTGTTCTTGAAGAAATATCAAACCATTAATTTAACTAACATCAAAGGCCAAGAGAAATGTTATCCATGTAAATTTATTTTATGGGTTTTGGATTTTATTCTATAGTTTATAACAGGCTGAGTCTAAAGAATCAAATTGGGTCTGAAATTCAACCATATTTAGGCTGCCAGCTTAATGGGCTTTGGTAGAGTTGCTGTGCTTTAAGGTCTATTCATGTAAATGACTGCAAAATTCACTTAAAATGAGACTTCATTTTTTAAAAAATAAAAATAAAATTCAGATCCTATCCTATTGCCAGATTACAAATAATCAATTATTAAATTAATTAAGTTAGATTTAAATTATTTTTCTTATTATTTTTTTTTTGCCAAAGTTCTTATTATTTAAACAGCTAAAAGTTTTTTTTTCTTTTTACGAGCATACTGTTCTATTAGAATTAGATGTCTTGTGGAACAATTTAAAAATATATTTTAATGCTCAATTTATATATTCACAAATTACCTTTTGAATACTTACTTCATTATTAATTAAACACTAATTAAAAAAGGTAGGAAACAAACACATTTATTAATTGAGTTAACTTTGAGATTAATTTTCTTTTTCAAGAAGAAAAATGATGCAAAGTTGTTATTGTCCATTTTTAAACATCAGTCGGATTTATTTTTGTTTCAAAACATCTTTCATTTTAAGATTTCAAAGTTCTATAAAATAATTTATTATCTGCCAACATACAAAAATTACTTCATATTTAAAGGGTTACATACCAAAATAGTTATAAAGTCACTTGCTATACTACTTGACTTCATGCATGTCCAAACGGTTTAGGAACCAAAATAGTTATACGACAAATTAAAAATTCATGATTTTCATCTTCTTCTTTAAGCAAGACAGTTTAATATCATCATCACATGCAAAAAATATTTCCACCAAATGCTCATTAGCCTTCAAGAATTCAAGTACTTCTATGATCTTCTACTTATCTAATCCCAATTTTTTGAGCTCCGTTGTGATTTCGATTGCTATAAATATGCACTTACTATCATTTATAATAGCTCTAGTAATTTCTTTCATAGAAGCAGTGACTTCCATAATCTCATAGCAATCACATTAGGTGTTTTCCCTTTCACTCCTTTAGAAGGTACTTGTGATTGCTTAGCAATTGATAAGGCATTGTCTTGAGTCATCGGTTGTGATTGCTTAGCAATTGATAAGGCATTTTCTTGAGTCATTGGTGAAGCTTGAGCCGTCGGTGATGGTTCTTGAAAGCCAAAAACTTGATTGGTTTGATATAAGAAAATCTCATTATTCATTTGCAACTCATCTGTATCATCTATACCTAAATCTTTTTCTTTTTCTACTTGCCATCTAAGAACTTTTTCTCCTGCACTTTCAGCATCATTTCCATATGCTCTATCATTTTCAAATAATTTTCCAACATTTTCTAAAAAATATAATTCTTTTTTATGCACCAACTTATAATCAGGTTTTACTTGCAATATAAATTTACATGGGCAAAATACACCAAAAATCACCAAACTTTTAGTGACTTTCTATTTTACTCACTAAAGATTAATTTATTATAAAAGTATCACTAACTTTTTATTTTTTTTCATCAGCAGATCACTAAGCCAATTCCAATAAAAAACTCAGTGGAAAACTAACGTGACTCCATATCACCTGCAAATGCTGACTAAGGTAGACATATCAGCTTATCATGTCGTATTATTAAAATTGCATATAAGTCACTAAACTTTGTATTGTTTTCTTATTCAATCACTAACCTTTAATTTTTTCAATTTGTCACTAAGATTTAATTTTTTCACAGGCAGTCAAAAGATAAATTCAGTGAAAAACTAACTAGGATTGACTTCAATCATCTCATCTCGACGTCAGGAAGATAAAAACATGAGTTACTCGTCCTCATTCTCCTCTTTTTCACTGAAAAACAAATATAAGTTTCAATAGTCTCATTTTTCAATCTCCATCACAATGGCTAAAAATGACAAAGATCATCCTTGGATGTGTCGAATTTGTCTTCATGACCCTTTTATGAAAAAATTAAAGTTTAGTAACAAAATTATAAAAAATTGAAGGTTAGTAACCAAATTAGAAAACAATGCAAAATTTAATGATTTTATATGTAATTTTAATAATCTAACGTGACAAATTTAGTCAGCATTTGCAAGTGAGCTTTTCGGTAAATTTTTCATCGGAATTAGTTTAGTGACCCGCCTATGAGAAAAAAAAAATTAAAAGTTAGTGACATTTCTGTAATAAATTAATTTTTAATGAACAAAATAGAAAATCACCAAAAATTCAGTGATTACCCTATTTATATTAATGCAATATAAATTCTTTTAATATGAAATGAATTAAAAAAATATTAATACCTGAATTGCAATATCCCAAACAGATGAAGTAGCTTCAATTTTTTTGGTGATATCATTCTATCCAAGATACTGCTTTTTTTTTTTTTTTCTCTAAGAGATCAATAATTAAATACATTTATTTTTGAATAGTTTTTAACCTATTAATAGTTTTGTTTTGTTAATGGTTATTCCAACCTTTTGAAACTCATTATTAAGAACAATGATAACAGTCTACCAAGCTTTCTTGTTAAACTTTTTCTTTTCCTTATTTTTGCCTTTTCTTCCTTTAATAGATCTATATGGGATTCGGTCACAAAGTGAAGAAAATATAGAAAAACATGTATGTTGCCGTGCGGTAGCTTACGACAACTGCAGGCCAACTTGCAGCCACAACAAGCCACTCTACGACAATAGGCTTATTTTTCGCCTGTTTTGCCGATTCTCACCCATTTCTCATCCGTTTTTCATGATTTCAATTACATTATATTTATTAATATAAGGATGGTTTAGAGGCCAAAGGAGTGGGTTCCAAATCCTAAGGCTCCATTTCCTAATTTTTAAAGTTTTCGCGATTTTTGGCATTTCGGCTCCTAGAAGTCTATTTACCTAGCCTAAGTACATCTAAGGCTCAAATACAATCTAGAGAATGAAAAATTAAGGGTTCATAGTCAGCTGTTTTTATTCCAACATCATAGGCCCCTCCCATAGTTTGATTTGAGCATATCAAGTAGCGAGCTAAGGGAGTAAATAAATGATCTCATCATGATGAGATTTATCCACATTGCATATAAGAGAGCCAAATTGAGGGCTGTTATAGGAGTGAATTATGGGGCTCAATATGGAGTCAACCAAATGTTTGAAAGGAAAAGCAAACTTAAGAGCTTGATATGTAGGCAGCTAGATTCTTAAATAGAGATGCGAGCTGAGAAATTCAATATGAAGGCAGTTAGATACTTGAATAGATAGGCAAGATGGGGAGCTTAATCTGAAGGCATTTGGATGCCTAAATAGATAGACGAGCCGGAGAGCTTAATATGAAGGCAATTAGATGCATTAATAGAGATGTAAATTGAGAGTTCGATTAAATAGAGAAATGATTTAAGCAACTCAATATGAAGGTAACAGGATGCCTGAACTACAAGCCCTTATACCATAATACGCTAACCAAAAAACTAATTACACAAGGGCCTTCAAGCTAAGGAGCTTAGGTAGATAGACAAGTCAAAGAGCTCGAATAGAGTTAGGTGCTTGAAGAGAGACAAACTGATGAGCTCAATACAAAGGCAGCTAGATGCCTAAATGAAGATGCGAGCTGAAGAGCTTGATGTGGAGGAGACTCAATGTCTTAATAGAAAAGCAAAATGATGAGCTCAATATAAAGACAAATGGATGCCTGAATGGAGATGCAAGATGAGAAGCTTGATGTAGGGGCAACTCAATGCTTGAATATAAACACAAGCTGAGGAGCTTGATATTAGAGGATAAGCCATAATTAGGGGCTTCCATATGAAGCATATAGATGATCACTAAATGATTGCCACATCGTGGTATGGTCTTATAGTTTCCCATGGCTTTAGGTCTTCAATTCCACGGTATGTGAACTTACAGATTCCAAATAGCTTCAAATCTTCAAATTTTCCAAATATCATCAAATTTTAAAAATCCTCCAAATAGGTTCAAGACTAACCAACTTAGATGTTTTCAAATAATATGCCTCGCTAGGAGAGGTCTTAAACAATAATATGCCTCGTCAATAAGGAACTTTAGAAATCCACCTCACTTGAATGTCTTCATATAATATGCCTTGTTGATAGAGGGTTTTAGAAATCCACCTCATTTGGAGGTCTTTATATAATATGCCTTGTTAGGGGAGTACTTTAGCAATCCACCTCTCTTAGAGGTCTTTACATAATATGCCTCATCGATAGAGGGCTTTAGAAATTTATCTCGCCTAGAGGTCTTCAAATAATATGTCTCACTGACAAAAGACTTTTAAAATCCACCTCTCCTAGTTATCTTTATATAATATGCCTCATCGATAAAGGACTTTAGAAATCTACCTTACGTGGATATATATAGCATGTCTCGTCAAAAGAAGTCTTAAATAATAATATACATCATCAATAAAGGATTTTAGAAATCCTTCTCATTTGCCTTATTAATAGACGGTTTTAGAAATCTACCTCACTTGGAGGTCTTCATATAATATACTTGCCAAAGGAGGTCATAAATAATAATATGCCTCATCAACAGATAACTTTATAAATCCACCTCACTTAGAGGTCTTATATAATTTGCCTTATAGTTTTTTGCCCAGCTTTAACTAGGTCTTAGGTGCCTGCTAACTTTCATCTAGCAGTACTAAGTCTTTAGTACCTTATGGACTTTTGCTTAGTCATACTAAGTCTTTGATGCCTTGCAGACTTTCACCTAGTCGTATTAGGTCTTTAGTGCCTTAAGGACTTTTGCCTAGACTTATCTAAGTTTTTGTCCCTATTGTAAGGAGTTGCATCATGGTCTTTCACCTAGATTTAACTAGGTCTTTCTCCCTCTTATAAGGAGTTGCCTCATAGTCTTTTGCCTCAACTCATCTAGGTCTTTTTCATTGCTTACAGCTTGGATTGGTATGGTCAACCTCAAAGATAACTTGAAATACTTCTATATCCATAAAAATGTGTTGAAAACTAAAGAAGCTACTTTTTGCAGCCTAATTGAGTGATTTTACCTTGAACTAGAAGGGGTTTTTTTACCTCAAATTATGAAAGAGAATGTCCAAAAACCTTGGGTACCAACCTTACCTGCTTGAAGACAGAAGAAAAAGAGCTTGAACAATAGTAAAAGTGTTGAACATGTTCAGTTTAATTGATCCCATCAATCTTTGAACATTAGTGACTAGCATCCATGCCAACAAAAGAGGCGATTTGAAGAGCTCAAGGGTGAAGCTAGCAAAGGAGCTCAAAGGGCAAATGAGTTTGAGGAACTTAAATAGTGAGCTTGAAGAGCTCAAAGGGTGTGCTTGAGGAGCTTGAATGATAGGACCTCACCCCATCAATGATGTGTCACTCTTCCATTAGGTAATGTGGCAATGATGTGCTTGTGGTAGGTGGGAGATCAAATAAGGTGGACATATGCCATTTTATAGTCAATGGAGAAGATTACCTTTGGATGAGGATAAGGTTGTTATATTTGGGTGTGGCTAAGTAATAGGTACATTAGACATGTGTCAAACTATTGTGTAGAGGAGAGTGTTCCACCACCGATGATGGAGTGTTTGATGGTGGTTAGCCACCCTCTTGTCAATTATGGTGATTTTAGTGTTTTTTTTTATTTATTTATTTATTTTTTTTTTACAATTTGGTGTTTATTTCTACTAGAAAATGACCTTGGATATTCGATGGATGTTGACATTTTTTTAGCTTCCATCAACTTGAAAGATATATGGATCACATAGAAGGTGTTGAGTCAATTTTTGTAGTGGATCTAGTATTTTTGGCCAGAAAAAGAAAGGGAAACACACAACTTTTTGTATTATTCCCACAGAGGACACTTTTTTGATGAGGTAGAAATTACCTCATTCCACAAATGGAGAGCCCATGTGTCACGACCCACCTTTTTGAGTCGAGACGGTCCTAGGGTACGGGGAGCCGTAAGGGCACCAAAATCCATAGAACCCATTCCACTCATAATCAATTGACATTCATTACATTGAACCATATCCCAAGACCATAGCCTAATCACATTTCCTTAATACCCATTACTTGCTATCATTTCCACTTATAATATCATTTATATATATATAACTTGTAAAACCTTTAAAATCTCATTTCATGTCATTAACTCTATGTTCAATAGTCCATACATCATTACAATACCGGTTATGATACAAATCACTTTATACAAACATCCTATAACATATTAATGCCAAACCCTTTAATAACCATTCATGTTACATTAGACCTTATAACTTTCAATAACCATGGAGCTCTACTTACAACACCGAAACTTATCAAAACAGTTTCCAAGCGAAGGATGGGCTTGGGACTTTTACTTTGCTAACTCATTGACTGTACCTGAAAAGTTTAAACCACTAAAATATGAGACAGAGCTCAGTGAGTACAAAATAATACTATATAAAATAAACAAATGGTAGGTGATTTAATGATAATTTCTTATAACAAAGAAGTAAAACGGGTCACGAGTTACTCTTATAAAATAGTTTTCCATATACAGTAAATATTGCATTTTTAGCATAATATTTCCCTTATGGAAACGGTGTGTTTCCCACATTATCATAATTATTCGAGTGGCGGCTTACGCCTTGCTCACTCCCATATCAGTCACACATACAACTGATCGGGTCACACGTACTAGGGGCCATAAACCCTTCCCAGCTAGGGTTCGGATACTCTTTACCCTATCCGCAGGTTCATTACCATTGTGCACAATGTCTGATGTATTGCCCCACATCATAGGAGTATTCTGCTTACCACAGTATCATTAAAACATTTTTCCTTTCCATCCATGAAATAATTCAATGGATAATATATCAATATCAATTAGGTTCTCATCATTGATCATATTATAAGATCAAAACAATATAGACTCATTTGGCCAAGTGCCATAGAGGAATGTTTGACTCACTTGGGCTTAATAATCAAGAAAGTATCATATCAAAGGTTCAATGTTCAATAAGCAATTTAAGCTTATCAAGAAATCAAGAAGGTTCAATATAGAATTCAAGCTTAGCTATGAATCAAGGAGCATTATAACATATGGTTCAATATCAATGAGCAATTCAACTTATAAAGGAGTTGGCATACTTTTAGCAATAAAGTTTTCAAGCAAATAATAGGAAACATATTATATTATTAAGTACTCACCGTGGACTCCTTTGCTCCTATGTACATTTGACTCTGATACGATTAGTGCTTCTTGCACTTTACCCAATATCTTTGTCCTTGTTATTAGACTCTACACATGCATTTCAATCATATATTAATCACTTCCTCATTATCACATTACTTAATTTAGCATAAGTCATTAACATTTCTATTTTATTCACAACTTAGCATTCTAAAATTAAGATATTCTAAACCTATACTTACTACTAAACTTAACATTTCTCTAATTATTTTCCAATAACTCACTTAAAAGAATGATTCTCCTTTCTTTCAATTTCACATTTCAATCTTCATATTATTCAAGTAAAATCGATTAAGCAATTTCCACCAACATTTCCATAAATTCAAATTATCCACGATATCACAATCAAATGGTCCAACCTGGACCTTCAATACACTAATCTCATCCGCCCACTTCATTCCTCATTATCAAGCTAATAACTACTAATTCAATCCAATCAATACCAATATCTACATCTCACTTCATTCTTCCAAATAATTCAATTCAATTAAATCAATTCTAATATCAACATTTCACTTCAATCTACCAATTTAATCACCAACAATACTCAATAATCATATAAATAACAATTTATTCCATTCAATTATCTCATTTCACCACTTAATTCAATAAACTATTTACCTAAATTCTTACAAATAAAATCATAATTCACTATCTATACATAATTGAAAATCGAGATTTATACCATATGGCTTGGTTTAATGAGCCGGAGCTTCTGTCCAAATTTGTCGGTTTCAAAGGTCGCCAGAATCCGGTCGCCGAAAAATTCCAACGACGACCAAATTATGATCCGAAGATATCATCGGTTAGCTTGTGATGTGAGGAGTCCGAATATAACTTTCATTTCCGGTAGTCTGCTGGAAAACAGGTAGAAACAGCGTCAGCAACCGTTGATGTCGCCGGATTTCGATCAATAAAAAGATTATCTAAAATTAGTAAACAATATACCAAATCGAAGCTGGAAACACAACGGATTCAACCATACCAATTTCGTTAAAAATGAAGATCGAAAAGTCGTCAGAAAATGGCCTAGAAGTTTCGGCCGGAGAAACTTTGGAGGGAGCGTGCGCCGCCGTCTGGTGGCTGCAGGCGACAGGCCTCTACCGGTCGATGGGGCGATGGGCGTCCTTCCTCCTGGTGCGGCGTGTATCGATCGGCGGTGGCTGGAGGGCGGCAGTCCGGCGTGCAGTCCCTGCGCACGTTCTCTCTCTCTCTCTCTCTCTGCCCTCTCTGCCTCTGCTTCCTTTTGTTTCCCTCTGTTTCTATTTCTTCTTCTCTATTCTATTTATTCTGCTGCCCAATTTGGGCTGCCGACTTTTGTTTCTCTTTTTTTTTTTTATATAAATATATACTAACTTTAATAAATTCAATAATAATAATAACAATAATAATAATAATGTTTGTCATATAAATTCTAAAACAATAATTTTAACCAAGATATTAATTTCATTAATTTCATCATATTATCCATTAACTATAATATAAAAATTATAATATATAACTTTAAATATTAATTATAAAATTTTCTATATTTTATAATAAAATTTCAATTTCTTTAATTTAAAATTTTATCAATTTAGTAAATAATAAATCAATAATTCATTTAATAAAATATTCTCTTAAAAATATTAACATACTAATATAATAAATCAATCTCCTTTCAAATATCAATTTTAAATTTGAACAAATTTTCTACTATTTTGAATACTCATATAACAATATTTATAAATCATATATCAAATATCAATATAAGTTTAGCTTATTAATATCAATATAATAAAAATAAAAATACCAATATCAATATCACTATTCAAATGGAAGTTTATAAATTTTGATAATTTTGAATATCAATATTGTCACGCCCCGAACCCGAGGGCACATGACTGGCACTAGGACATGGGACATGCACGTGGCTACCAGTGCCCGTAGTAAGCCTAATCCAAACCACAAGACAATAAGCCTAAAACACACAACTGAAAAGCCCAACTGACAAGGGCTATGGGCCCAAATAAGGTAAGCAGAACCAAAGATTCACAACATAACACACTTATCAAGTTGGCCCAACCTCATTTATTCCATATATTCCAGAAAAAAAAAATAAATTACAAAAAGGTTCTGCTTAACCCTAAAGATTACATAACTGAAATAATACATAAAGCTCAATTACAAAGTGTAACATTGCGGAGTTCTAGATTTACAATTATAAATGTACTTCTATTACATGCATTTCTGAATACTTAACAATACAAACTACTGCCGAAGAGAGACTGGCAGTCTACTCAATTACAATTCCTTCACCAGCTCATTCCCTGACCTGAAAGCAACAAGATGAACAGGAATGAGCGTTCGACTCATTGAATGATACCAGCTAATATATTAAACTGGTATCCTATAGATAGATTCCTAATGCACATGCTATGCACTATGCCACAGAAACAGACAAATCATCCAATCAAGCAAGGATGGGGTATAGTCCATAGTACCACACTGATACTCAATACTCAATATGGAGAGCCGATCCTCCTACTCTGGCTCTCTGAATCCAATAGTCTATCTCTATATCCAAGGGGCCTGGCCGTCACTGGTCTGTACCACGCAGCCCTGACTCGACTGACAGCAGCCCTGGCGATGAGCAGGCCCGGCCAGCATCCATCAGTCATAGCTCATCTTCTGAATCCATCATAATCCAAATCATAGCCATAACAATCCCATAATCCTAGGTGGTACTGTATCCTCCCGACCTCCATCCATCAATCACAACCATAGTATGGCACAGAATACAGAATATCAATTCATCATTCACAGTCAAATGTTACATGCTTATATATGCAGTAGTAGTGCATAATATACATATATATACACACAGCAATGCATATGAAATGAAAATAGGATAATACATTAGTGAGTATCACTCACCTAACTGTCGACGCTTCCGACCGGCTTCCCACAGAAGAGTAGCCTTGGAACTAGGAAGACGCCAGACACTGACACCTCGCAACAGAGAACATGAAAATGATAAGAATTACACTTAACCCCAGAACAGACTCGATAACCTAACAAATACTCTAAGAACTATTAAACATAGATTAACTCATATCACGACTCAAAAACAAGGGTTTTGGGTTAACCTTCACAAATTTCGAACATACGAACGTTGAGGATTGTGCCAGAACGTCGAAACAGAACCACTGAACCTCCCTACGCCCCAGCACCACGCGCCGCCGCCGGCCGGCCACGCGCTGCCGTCGGTGCTGGCAGATCAGGGGAAACTCCACACCAGCAAGTTCATCTCAACCCCAAGAGCACAAAAACAGTCACCACTCACCAGCACTCGCTCTCCAGCCACCGAAAAATGCCTCCAAAGTCACGATTTTACATTTTTTGATCTCCTCCTCCGGTGGTCCTCAGGGGGCAAGGCAGGTACCAAAATGAAGCTCTCATCTCCAGGAGTAAAACAGCACCAAGATTGCCAGATTTCGCTGTCGAAATCGGCCGAAAAATGGATTTGAAGTTGCGGTGACCGGCGGTACTTCTCTCCTCGCGTACGCCGCCGTCCCGCCGCCGATCACCAAGCTGCCACCTCCCTCGAGGTCGCCGGTCCTCCTTCTACCTAGCGGTGGTGGCGGTGCTTGCCACCGCCCGCCGGAACACCTCCAACACCCACTCTCTCTCTCTCGGCCTCTCCCTTTCTCTCTCCTCTCCCTCTGCTTCCCGTTTCTGCTTCCTTCCCCAAAACGTCCCCGTTTTGGCTATTCCAACCAATCACCAGCCTTCCATTTCTTCTTCTTTTTAAATTTTTGTCCAACCCCGTTATGTTATGTATACTAAACCATATTATACTATATACATATATTTATATAAACGTAATACCACATATATATATACAAAATAATAATAATAATAATAATAATAACAATAATAATAATGATAATGGCATTAATAATAGTGATAATAATAATAATAATAATAATAATAATAATAATAATAATAATAATAATACCACCAATAATCATAATAATAATAATAATAATTAACAATAATTCATAATTTACAACATATACACATGAATATATATCAATAACATTATTAACGATAATTATAGTAATTATAACGGAAATCCAAATATCCGATAAAATACTATAATCAACTTATAATATAATTAATACCTTTATTAATACTCAAATATCAAAATATAATCCAAAATACAATTCTCTAAAAATCCACATTAACATTATCATAATAATATAATATTGTAATATTATATCAAAATTGCCATAAATAATACATATTCAAATAATATGAATATTTATAATTTAATAAAATATAATTCCAATTCTTACTTTAATAAGGAAAATAATAAAATAATATGTTTCCGTACGAAAATAGAATTTTATAAAATAATTGAAAATTCGAGGTATTTCAAATATAAATATAACAATAAAGGAAAAATATTTTCATATAAAATTATTATTTTAAAACGTTTATATTCAAATCATTTGAATATTGAAAACATTCATTTTTAACTTGGCCACGCATTCTGATGTTAAATGGGCATCTTCACTCGTATACTGTGCATATATCCTATATCGGGTTGGGATATTACATTCTTCCCCCCTTTATGAAATTCGTCCTCGACTTTCAATACACTTCATATAGGAAGTTACAATTACATTAGCAGATACTATCACTCCAGATACCTTATTGTTGTACATGAAACTATTCATGTACACGAATTTATCAAAATTGATTACATCCTTCACTCATTGTCATGTCATTCATTTAAAATTTATCTCTTTTGATACTCTTATAATTCTTAAGACCCTACACAGCACTGTATATAGACGCCATAATATCATCGCTACTATTAAGAGGCCTCGGGTATTACATTCTACCCCTCTTAAAGAAAATTCGCCCCCGAATTTTCAAAAACAAAATGTTCACCTTTGCAAACTTGAGTAACTATATCACTTACATTATGATTCTTGCTAAAAGAATTCTAATCACTTTCATTACTTTCAATTCATCACCTACCAACTTCATTTTTTTATCATTAGCGGTCTATTATCCCTCTTCCATATATCTTCTTCCAAATATATATCTTATTCCTGTAAGACCCATGATTAATCTTTAACTCTTATCCTACATAATCTCTTTTATTAATCATTAACCTTCATAATAGCATTAAATCTATAACTTCAAAAATTACCAAGAAACATTTATACAACCTTTATATCTCTTCGATTTCTGATTTCACCTCAATTTAATTGCAATCTTAAATATACCTCTTCTCATATATAGTCTTATCAATACCTAGATCACATATTAACAACTGAATCATAGCTCCTATTACACCAATTACCATACTTTGAATATACACATGCCCTTATGGTATTTCCTAATTATGAATGACTTCCAATTTATAATTTGATAACCATAGTCTTCATATAGTTGGGGTTTATTCCACTCTCATACTATCATCAATAAATTTTTCTTACTCATTACCTCTTATATAAGTATATATCCATTACACTTCTTATATATGTTCATCTTTAAACAACAATCTTATCTCAACTTATCTTAAACACCTTATTACCAACTATTTTACATATTATATCGTTAAAAGAATTATACTTTCACCACTACTCCATAATTCTCAATCAACTCCTTATAATCACATAAAATTTCAACCCAATATTCATATTATTCAATTTGCTATCATATTAATTAATATAATCACTCCAAAATACAATCTTCATATTATCTCTAAAATAACTTCTACCTTTCAACATCACATGCGTCTCTTTAGCAATAAATTTATTATTACAATATTCAAATTATTAAATCACAAAAATCTATTAATACAACTTCCCATTCCATTCCTAAAATACCATTCACTTGTACTCCATAGTTCATATGTAATTTTTACTTCGGCTATATCAACTTTAAACACATCGAGTAATATAATTGATCTATCGAAATAAAGTAAATATACTTAAACACAATCATAAATAAGAAAACATATCAAGCACATATTTGAGTTCGTTCGAGGTAAAGTAACTCTTCCAAGATGATCTTGTCCAAATCGTAAATGAGGAGGTATCGCCGCACAAGCGAAAAATGTATAAAGGTCAAATCAAAGCACGAAATTCTAGTCTATACTTAGAGAACCAAAACATCAGCAACCAAGAATCTTATACTCCGTAGTTTATTTAGTCTAACACACTCTTAACTTACCAAAACTTGTCCTTTATCTTAACTTATTTAATTCTATCTCTGTATTAATTCAATCTCATCATAGAACCATCTCATTTCTTGAATTTATAGGATAGCATCTAAACCACAATTTCGATAATACCTTGTTTAGTCTATCTTACATAAACCTTAATATATAATATCCATGTGAATCATTTACAGTCCCGTTTGACCATTGTTAAATATCATCTTTTTAGCTTATCTCACATAAATCTTACTATATAATAGTCATATAAAACATTTATAATTTCACTCAATCACTATTGAGTATTTTCCTTCATTTTATAACTTTAATGGTTCATAACTTCTAACAATTTCCTATAGTCATTTCATCCAACCATATAACCTATCATTTAATCATTTGCACATACACGTCATAGATCAATTCCCTATCTCTTAGATATCTCTCATATTATAGTCAAGGAAACATATAATACTAGCGTCCCATATACCTTCTCAATAGCCTTATTACCATAACATCCTTGTTAAATTGCTTAAATCACTTTACTATATGAAAAAAAAAATCGAAGATACTTGACCCACTCGAAAAATTTCGACGAAACATTACACGGTGGGAGGGATGCCATCGTGGGGCAGCAAGCAACAACAGCGGGCCACCATAGCGCACGCCAAGAAGTCCCAGTGTATCGCAGTAGGGAGTCACCTACGGCCAACCAAGCTCCAGTGCCATGCAGTGGATTCCAGCGCCCCACAACTAGATTTCCACAGTCAAGAAGAAAAGTTCTGCGCAGAATCCAACTTTAAAAAGCCATAACTTTCAGCTACAGATGAGTTACGAGGCCTATGACATATCAAATCGAAACTCACCATATTTAACATTCCTACTCATTACAACTTCTTTATTGGTTTAGAAACCAATTTCCAATTAGAAACCTCAAATCTTTGTCTAAAATAAATCCTATGCTTTCTCACTATTATTATGTCATTACACTTACTACTTACACATATCACTATGCATATTCCATAAAATCACATTTAAGTTTTTCACTTAATAACATTTAGCTATATCTCATAAACATAAAAGAATTCAGTATACCCTCACCGTTATTCATACTATATACATATTATTCAAATCATCAATTGAACTAAGTCATGTCAATAGTCAATAGTTACTTATAATAGGAAATTAATTCCTAGTAAGATATACACTTATTCATTTAAACACCTTCACATAAACAATCATTGTCTCATATACACAATTTGCCCTTATCATCCCATTTCCACCAAAACACATGATTTAATCACATATAACAATTATACTACATATCACTTTATCATTCCCATTTCACGATCATTATGTACATATCATATATCATAGGAGAAACTTAGACTTTTATGGATAACGCAGATCTAGACTTATCGATATACTTCAATTACAAGAAGGAATTCCTATGCTCCATGGTTTAACCTATAACTCATAGTACTTATAAAGTCTAAACTAGACTTAAACTTCGCTCTGATACCATCTCTGTCACGATCCACCTTTTTGAGTAGCGACGGTCCTAGGGTATGGGTAGCCGTAAGGGCACCAAAACCCATAGAACTCATTCTACTCATAATCAATTGACATTCATTACATTGAACCATATCCCAAGACCGTAGCCTAATCACATTTCCTTAATACCCATTACTTGCTATCATTTCCACTTATAATATCATTTATATATATATAACTTGTAAAACCTTTAAAATCTCATTCCATGTCATTAACTCTATGTTCAATAGTCCATACATCATTACAATACCGATTATGATACAAATCACCTTATACAAACATCCTATAACATATTAATGCCAAACCCTTTAATAACCATTCATGTTACATATAGACCTTATAACTTTCAATAACCATGGAGCTCTACTTACAACACCGAAACTTATCAAAACAGTTTCCAAGCGAAGGATGGGCTTGGGACTTTTACTTTGCTAACTCATTGACTGTACCTGAAAAGTTTAAACCACTAAAATATGAGACAGAGCTCAGTGAGTACAAAATAATACTATATAAAATAAACAAATGGTAGGTGATTTAATGATAATTTCTTATAGCAAAGAAGTAAAACGGGTCACGAGTTACTCTTATAAAATAGTTTTCCATATACAGTAAATATTGCATTTTTAGCAAAATATTTCCCTTATGGAAACGGTGTGTTTCCCACATTATCATAATCATTCGAGTGGCGGCTTACGCTTTGCTCACTCCCATATCAGTCACACATACAACTGATCGGGTCGCACGTACTGGGGGCCATAAACCCTTCCCAGCTAGGGTTCGGATACTCTTTACCCTATCCGCAGGTTCATTACCATTGTGAACCATGTCTAATGTATTGCCCCACATCAGAGGGGTATTCTGCTTACCACAGTATCATTAAAACATTTTTCCTTTCCATCCATGAAATAATTCAATGGATAATATATCAATAACAATTAGGTTCTCATCATTGATCATATTATAAGATCAAAACAATATAGACTCATTTGGCCAAGTGCCATAGAGGAATGTTTGACTCACTTGGGCTTAATAATCAAGAAAGTATCATATCAAAGGTTCAATGTTCAATAAGCAATTTAAGCTTATCAAGAAATCAAGAAGGTTCAATATAGAATTCAAGCTTAGCTATGAATCAAGGAGCATTATAACATATGGTTCAATATCAATGAGTAATTCAACTTATAAAGGAGTTGGCATACTTTTAGCAATAAAGTTTTCAAGCAAATAATAGGAAACATATTATATTATTAAGTACTCACCGTGGACTCCTTTGCTCCTATGTACATTTGACTCTGATACGATTAGTGCTTCTCGCACTTTACCCAATATCTTTGTCCTTGTTATTAGACTCTACACATGCATTTCAATCATATATTAATCACTTCCTCATTATCACATTACTTAATTTAGCATAAGTCATTAACATTTCTATCTTATTCACAACTTAGCATTCTAAAATTAAGATATTCTAAACCTATACTTACTACTAAACTTAACATTTCTCTAATTATTTTCCAATAACTCACTTAAAAGAATGATTCTCCTTTCTTTCAATTTCACATTTCAATCTTCATATTATTCAAGTAAAATCGATTAAGCAATTTCCACCAACATTTTCATAAATTCAAATTATCCACGATATCACAATCAAATGGTCCAACCTGGACCTTCAATACACTAATCTCATCCGCCCACTTCATTCCTCATTATCAAGCTAATAACCACTAATTCAATCCAATCAATACCAATATCTACATCTCACTTCATTCTTCCAAATAATTCAATTCAATTAAATCAATTCTAATATCAACATTTCACTTCAATCTACCAATTTAATCACCAACAATACTCAATAATCATATAAATAACAATTTATTCCATTCAATTATCTCATTTCACCACTTAATTCAATAAACTATTTACCTAAATTCTTACAAATAAAATCATAATTCACTATCTATACATAATTGGAAATCGAGATTTATACCATATGGCTTGGTTTAATGAGCCGGAGCTTCTGTCCGAATTTGTCGGTTTCAGAGGTCGCCGGAATCCGGTCGCCGGAAAATTCCAACGACGACTAAATTACGATCCAAAGATATCATCGGTTAGCTTGTGATGTGAGGAGTCCGAATATAACTTTCGTTTCCCGTAGTCTGCTGGAAAACAGGTAAAAACGGCGTTAGCAACCGTTAATGTCGCCGGATTCCGATCAATAAAAAGATTATCTAAAATTAGTAAACAATATACCAAATCAAAGCTGGAAACAC
>CANTUT010000872.1:122500-257500 GCA_947687605.1 Reutealis trisperma
AAATTTTGGTCGGTAAATTATTGCTAATTTTTTGCGCCATTTTTTTGCACCTTATTTAGTGATGAAATTTGATAGTCGGTAATTTTTTGTTAGTAAACCGTCAGTAGTTTATTGGTAATTAAAAAAAAAAATCATGTGTCATCGGTATTCTGTCGGTAATTTAATAAATTTACTAACGAAATTATTTCTGTCTGTAAATTTTATCGATAAATTGTGATTTTTTTATAGTGGTATGTATATATGTATACATATGTATATATATTCATGTGTATACATACATATATATCTCTGGATCCCTGTGCTCAGCCCTAATGCTTGAAGATGAAGGAACTTGGAGGAAAAAGAACTAGTCTTTTCCCGATTCTTATGGACAATTTTTAATGAGAATCAACTTACTTATATGAGTGAGTAATCTTCCCTTTAATAGTAGTTCAACTATGCCAATGGATGGGAATAGACGAATGGTGGCAGCATCCTAGTGGTTAAAAAGAGAGGAGAAGTTTGAATTGATGGGATAAGCAGCCTTTTTTATGTCAATCTTCTGACACCATACATTTACTTAAGCACTGTGACGGAATAACATTTTGCATGCCATGTCCATCGCCTCATTTTGACTGAGTTATTTTTTTTAGGAAGAATGCATTATTAGAGCTCTTCATATTGGAAGATCTCAACGAGCTACTCAGATTCAAACTGGTAATCTTTGTGAGGGATTTGAGCTATTTAGATTTAGAATTTAAGCTGCTCATCATCCAACTACTTAGAGATTGTAAAACCGTTCAGGCCAAGTTGGGAGGCCTTAATAGTTAAAGAACTTAAGGGTCATGCCCATTTATCAAGTAAACGAAATACTTCTTTCATCGGCTACTTCTCTTTCAATCAAATATGAATCTATTATTTTTGTTACACGTCAATTATGAAAACAAATAATATATCCAATAATTGATCACCTTGTTTACTATTGACACAAGCTATTTATGGAGAGCTATAAATTATTTGCTTTTCAAGGTTATTCATTAATATAGTTAATAAGCATTTTTGTTTTTTCAGTTTAGTTAATGGAAAAAAAAAAAAAAGTACACAGATATTTTTCTGAAAATTTTTTTAGGAGAAAAATATAAAAATTTTAAATTTTCACTTTATATATCGTAGAATATCTTATTCATTCAATGTATAATTGATTAAATATGTGTGCAATAGATCATTATTGATGAAGAATTAGGGTTTGATTATGGAAAGAGCATGAGAAACGGCTATCACATCTTAATTTATTTTTTATTACTCTTAAAGGTTACAATATGCTAAAGTTTTATAATTTTATTTTATTTTGTTCATTAATGAATATTTATTTTCATTTAAAAAAAATCTAAAAAAAAAAATCTTACGAATCATGACGTGAGGATTGTAATTAGTGCGTTTATATTAAATCAACATAATATGGACTACAATTATTAAGCAAAAATACCATCATACACTAAAATTATTTATTATTATTACTATTATTATTATCATTATTATTATTATTATTATTATTACAAGCATCTCAACCATAACATATAAAATTCATGGACAAGCTTGGAAACCAACATATGCGCAAACCCCTTCACATGAACCAACCCAAAAACATCTCCATATTGGTCACATCAATGCATGTCTGCCATGTGGTGAGTTCGCATTGGTCCAATAATCCAAGTGGGACATTAATTAATTTCCCAAAACCCCACGTTAACCTAAATTAACATACAACTCCCTAAATTTTTCTCTTATTAAACCCCACAAAGCTAAAGCTAAACAGAAAACACTAAAATAAAAATTAGAAAATGCATAGTACGCACAACACAAACTTTCAACAAAACCACATTACTCGGTCTTCTCCTCAACTGGAACTTCTGCTTCGACTTTTTCTTCTTCTTTAGGAGCTGCTTCAACTGGAGCTGCAGCCGGTTCTGGTTCTGGTTCTGGTTCCGGTTCCGGTTCCGGTTTCTTTGTCTCCTCAACTACAGTCTCTGTAGTTGCTGGTGGCTCTTCCTTTGGAGATTCTTCCTCTTTAGTCTCTTCCTCAACTACTGGGGTCTCTGGTGGTGTTTCTTTAGGAGTCTCCTCTTCAGTCTTTTCTACTACTGGTGGCTCTTCTGTTACAGCCTTAGTGTCATCTTCTACTACTTCTTTTGGCTCTACTGTTACTTCTTCAGCTGGAGCCTCAGGTTCTTGTGCAACTGGTGCCTCTTCTTCCTTTGGCTTTTCTTCTTCAGTTACTACTGTCTCTGGAGCCTTCACTACTTCTTCAGCTTTTTCCTCTGCAGGAAGTGCAGTCTGTGCGGGTACTACCTGAAAAAAAGAAATGGAAAATTGGAAAGCTTTGTGATCTCGTAGCAAAGAATCATTAGTATATCGAATCAAGTTTTTATATATATAAAAAAATGAATTCAGATATAAAGATCAAATTTGAAAATGGAAAGATTTGTTGCAAGAAAGTCGATAGGTATCAAATCAAGATTTTAAAAAAAAAAAAAATAGAAAAATAGTAATAATTAGATATTAATTCAGAAAATCAAGTGAAAAAAAAATTGTATGATAAATCAAGAACTTCCAAGGAAAAACTTAGAAGGAAAGTACTAATGAATTACCTCAACAGTAGCCATTGGAATCCAAGAAAGAAATAAAACTGAGAAGCAAAAAATAAGAATGGTAAGAAAATAGTAGTATTAGTAGAAAGCAAGAGCTTTGAGTAACTGGTGAAGAGAAGATGAATCAGAGTTGCTTATATAGAGAGAGAGAGAGAGAAGCGTAGGGGCCGGAAAATTTTAAGTGAGAAAGAGAAAGAGAGAGAGAGAGAGAGAGAGAGGAATCTTGGGATTTGACACCTCTTCTCACTGAATTCCAAGAGCAATAAGAAATGGTTCATTGTAAATAATAATTAATGTTGCCACAAATCAAAATAATATTATTATTAATCTGTTTTAAAATATTAATAATTTAACACTTGAGACTTAATTCAAATAGCAAATACATTTGCTTTTATAAACGAGAGATTTTATATTTAAGACCTCTCTTTTATACTACGTGAAATTTCGCCATTATGATGAGTATTAAGGAATAGTTATCTCTTATTGTATAGCTCACAGTTCAATTGGTTCTTCCATAAATCAAAAAATATTAGTCATTTAAAATTTCAACATATAAATTAAAAAATATTAAATTATCATAATTTTAAAAAAAAATTAAAATATCCTTTTTTATTTTTTGTAGAGAAATGAAAATAATTAATAAAAATATTGAATAGAAAAATAAATGAAAGATAAAATTAAAAAAAAATAAATATCTTCTTAAAATTTTAAAATAACAAAATTTATTTAAAGTGACAGATATTTTAAAATGGATAATAATAATTATAATCACTCATAAAAATTTTACCTTATTTTTTGGTCCAAAGTTACTACAATACCATTTAGGATTTCTTTTTTTAATAAATATCACATGGCAATGTCAAATTAGTCTCCATGGTATGTAAGTTTTTTACTTTGGGTTAATTATTATATATTCTCTAAAATTTATTTTAATATACATTCTGATATTTGCAATTTTAAAATTAATAATTTTATTTTTTAAAAAAATTAATACTAATTAAACACTTTTGTCATTATTAAAAAAAATATTAATTTTTCATTAATTCTTGAGAATTTTAAATTACATTACATTTTAGTCATTAAAATTTTTAAATCAATTCTACCTTTTTTTTTTAAAATTTATAAATTTTAATACTTTGATTCCACAATATAAATATATATATATATATATATATATATATATATATATATATATATATATATATATATATATATATATATATATATATATATATATATATATATATATATATATATATATATATATATATATATATATATATATATATATATAATATTGTGTTAAATTAATGAAAATATATTTAGGTCAAATTATAATATAGATTAAAATTATTATTCCCGTATTTTTTTGTCTGTCGTTAAATTAAATATACGAGATAGTCTCAATTATAAAATTATTATTATTATTATTATTATTATTATTATTATTATTATTATTATTATTATTATTATTATTATTATTATTATTATTAATTTAATCCTTTATTTGTGTGTTAAATTATCTATTATGGAACATTTAGTGGAGATAATAAGGGAGAAGGGTTAAAATATATAAAAAAAAAAAAAATTCTCAATTTTTTTTTTTTAAGTAACATATAAATTACATGCAACAAAACCAATTTTTTTTAACATGCTAGGTAAAAAAATAACAATAAAGAGAGAGAGAGAGAGACAGAGAGAGAGATTTAATAGTTTGAGGATAAAAGTGTATGTAGAATTTCTTTTTAGGTTTTATTTATAATCAATTACCCTACTTGTTTGTAGCATTTTTATTGGAAAAAGGCTAAAAATAATGGAGGCCATTTTCAGCTAAGCCATCATCTTTCTTTTGGTTTGTGTGCTTATGTGCTTTGTGCAGTCGGTGACCTTTCATACTTTTGATTATTATCCACCTCATATTCTCAATTTCTCATTTGCCTACCTATTTTTATTTTATTTTATTTTATGCATTTTCTTTTTCATTTTTATATATCAATTAATTAATTTCTCTCAATTAATTAACTGTGCCACCCCATCAATTCAACTTTACTATAATTATAATTATGAGGTGTATCACATGGTGTTTTAGTATAAGAAGAAGGACAAAAATTCTTGATTATTGCTAGATAAATTACTATGTTTATTGCGCATGATCACAGGTAATTATCATTAGCATTAATATGGTTACTAATCTAACCTTTAAAAAAAAAAAAAAAAAAAACCAAGTAATTATACGGATATCCCATTTAAGAGGTCCCAAAATAATTTACAAAAAGATATATTATCTTTTATAAACAATAATGAAATTAATTAGATCCATAAAATTTTATCACAAACACACACATATATATATAATATTAATCATTTAATTTAAAAATAAGATCATACTATTTTAAGAGTCAACGTCAAAATTCGAAATTACTAATTTACCCACTTAATATATATCACACAAATTGAAAGCTTGTGCTTTGCATGAATATATATAGTGATATTCGAATTTTAACATTCGCTCCTAAAATAATCTCATCTTATTCTTAAATTAAATGGTTAATGTTGTTATATATATATATATATATATATATATATATATATATATATATATATATATATATATGGATCACTAATTTTGTTTAATCCTTCTAAAATTGCACTATTTTACTCAAAATTGAAATCAACATAGGCATGTTAATTGAAATCAAGATAGGCACGCTACTGATAAAGAATGTAGAAAACAAATACAAGAAGATACCTAAAATATACAAATCACTCCATGTTAGGCAGGCAATGAAAACAACTTTTTTTTTTTTTAAATAAAATCATACATAAAGATAAAAAAAGATGTGAACCTATTTTAATATCACGACAATTTTGAAAAAATATATTAATTTTTATATCTTATATATGAATTGCACAATTAGCATAAAATGTCGAAATTTCAATTCCCTGTCTGTTAGTCTATTCACATGAGAGAGAAATAACACGCTAGAGAGGTAATGTATATGAAAAGAACGTCTACAAAAGGTTAAATTTAAATAATCAGCGATTACAAATTACAACACAATAAAATTAATTAATTAAAAAGTTTGCCCATCAATCAAATGGGTCTTAAAGGACCAACGTGGATGATTTACTTGAAAGAAAAGATAAAATTCTGACGTGGCACTTTATGATGGTCCACGATCTCTTCTGCCGCCTCTTTCAAATCAGTTATAGAGCCCACATGACACGTATCACCATCCATTTTAGCTGAGCTGTAAGACTGTCATGCCAATGGGTTCCTCAAAGTATTTACTTTACAGGTGTAAATAAACCTAACTATTCGCAAATAATTAACTATTCAGTTTGATAAAAATTTATTTATATTTATATTATTTTATAAATAAATCAAAAATTAAATTTTATTTTCAAATTCGGTAATTAAATAAGTTGAGTTTGAGCAATGTGAAGTTCAACTCGATTAAGATCATGAACAGTTCAATTATAAATTCGTAAACAAGTTCTCAAAAAACTTAATTAATAGGTTCATAAACAGTTTTATTATTATTATCATTATTAACTTAATAATTTTTGCATTTCAAAAAATACATTTTAACACTTTTATAAATTTTTTATTAATTTAAATTGACTAATATATATATATATATATATATATATATATATATATATATATATATATATATATATATATATATATATATATATATTCCTGATTAACATAATATAATATTTTTATATCATATAAAATATTTTTTTATTAATTAATATCTTTGTGATACATGTAATACTCAATTTTATGATTACATTTTTTTTACTAATTGGATATTTTTACTTTTATATTAATTTTAAATATTTTTATTATAGTTATTTTATTAGAAATAAAAATTTAGGAAGTTGAGTATTTTGATAAGTCATAAATAAGTTTCATAATGAGTCGAATTCGAATTTAGCTTGATTATAATTTATTAACAAGTCGAACTCGAATGTTAATCGAGTCAAATTTGAACATAATTTTCAAGTTCGATCCAATCAAGCTTAAGTTCGAGCTCAAAAAAAAATATAAACCGAGTCTAAACAAGTTAAAAATCTACTTGACTCGGCACGTTTACACCCCTAATTTACTTCCATTATTAATTTATTTGAGATTAGGTTTAAATTTTTTTCTAAATTGTTTCTATATTTTTGTTTATATATAACAACACTATTTGTAGAAAGCATAAATTAATCCATATCATTTAATGTAACTTTTGATGAATCATACTTCAAATAAGTTTTCTTAATGCGCATTTTAGAATCTCTAAACTTTAAATATTTATTTATTGAACCCCTAATGTTTATTTTATTATATTGAATTCTCAAATTTTTATTTTTATTTTTTATATTGAGGACTTTTTGCTTTGTAAAAACGAAATTAATGAGAAATTATGTAATTACAATATATAAATTATTAAAATGTTATATTACTTTTAAAAAATTATATTGTTTAGTATATATAAAACTTGAGAAATTTAGAGATGTAAAAGCGAAATTAATGAGAAATTATGTAATTACAATATATAAATTATTAAAATGTTATATTACTTTTAAAAAATTATATTGTTTAGTATATATAAAACTTGAGAAATTTAGAGATGTAAAAGGAATATTTCTTTTTTTATAATTTTAAATTTTTTTTTTATGAAAAATTAGTATAAATAATTTGAATATAAAAACAGAAAGTGAGAGAATATTTGCAATAAAAGAAAAGAATTTAGACTGTGAGAACCAAAGGAATTTTTCATCTGTAATTATTCCTTATAACTGGTAATCTTAATTTAATCTTAATCGTTTTCGCATTTCAACATGTAACTATGGTTGTTCTTTACTAATTTCACTTACTAATAATAATATATCAATCTCTCTTCTTAGATTAGATGCATACCTTCTTTTTTTTTTTTTTTTTTTTTGGTTTATCAATCTAATAATAATAAATAAAATATTTAAACAGTAATGTCATATTATTGAAGAAAATGAAAGTAAAAGATTAAACTAAATAGCTCTTTAAACTATGAGATTAATGAAAATATACTCTCAATATATATGCAAAATTTATTTTTAAAATTTAATCATATCAATATGAATATTAAAGATTTTCACTTCAATGTAGTTTGATAAGCATTTGTAATAAATGAAAGTACATATAATAAATGGATAGTATATATTGCTCCGATAATTATCATTTCAGTTGAGAATGGCATCAACATCATCAACACATAATGGCAAACAAGTGAAACTTGCGTGGTCAACTCCATAATAATGTGAAATTGCAAATATATAGGCTCCATTCATTTCATTCCCGATAATTAGCTCCTTAAATTTGGATTTGGGTTATTAATTAGTTGATATGTCTATTATTAGTCTTCTTCTAAATTAACAATTTATAAAAATTAAAAAATTAAAAAAAATTAAAAAAAAAACTGATTTTCAGGTAATGATTGGATTAATAATAGTAATAGTAATAATAATAAGAATAATTATTATTATTATTATGTGAACGGTTAAGATAAATATTAATAACTAGTATTTTAACTTAGTAGTAAAATGAGATTATTTGACTATGTTTAGTAAGCGATAATATAATATAATATAATGTGAATAAATATATTATACTAAAAATTTATTTGATTATATTATATTATTGCCTACTAAATATATCTTAAGAATATACATTATGATTCAAATCTTATCAATGTTAAAATCTTCTCCTAATGCTAAAAAACGAGAAATTAGTAATAACTGCTATTTTAATCTAATAATAACTAACATTAAATTTCAAAATTTAAATTGCACTCACATTAAATCTCCTCTTAATTAAAAGGTAAATATTAATAAACAAATAAAAAAATCTAGCATGAATTGATATTTAGTTAACGATTTAAATTATTTTAATTATAATTCGAATTAAGATATATATTTATTAGAAGATTTCACATTCAAATATATTGGGAGGGGATATGGAGACATATAAAAAGAGATGATTATCATATACATATAGAATAAGAGTATGTCACGTTTACAGGAGACAATGGTTCATGCTGGCCATATCTTCCGTATTGATCCCAACGACCCAATATATGGAATGGACTCATAGATCAAGGTAAGGTAGATTTTTAACTCTTATTAGTATAGTTTTTGTTAAAATATAATCTATATATGAAATAAAATTTCAATTTTATAATAGTTTAGAAAATATTTGATTACATATTAAATAATTCTGTCAAAATCTAAATTTATACTACATCTATCCAATAATAATAAGTTTATTTTTTTTTATCCGTTTTAAAATATAATCCACTTTCCTTTTTAAAATTATAATTTATTTGTTAATTTTTTATTATACCTTTATTTCTTTTACATTATTATCAAGCAAATATAAAAAGAGCCATCTAATATTAATTGAAAAACTATAATAAAGAGAGACATCTAATATTAATTAGAGATACTATAGGAAATATATACTATTTTAACTATAAAAATTATATTTCTTAATCTGTGTGAAAAGTATATGAAACTATTTCATTAATTTTTTTTTATATCTTTATTTTTTTTATATATTATAATTAAAATTTATACATATCAATACATTATTTAGGGTTGGCAATTTTTAACACGACCCAAATAAACGACACAGCATGACACATAGTTAAATGAATTTGGATTTGAGATAAACGGGTTAACTCATTTATGATATTAAAAAAACTAAGTAAATGTGTTGGTTGTCGAACACTCGAGTGATGTGATTAAATGCGTTTATTTAAATAAATTAATAGATTAATAAGTAGTATATGATATGAATAAATATATTTATTCTTTATATATATATATATATATATATATATATATATATATATATATATATATATATATATATATAAGTATTTTATTACTTATAAATATCCGAGTATGTAGTTTGAATCATTTTATATTTAAAAAATATATTTTTTTAAAATTTAAATAATTAATTTTTTATTCAACAAAAACATTTTTTAACTTTTAATTTATTAAACAAATTATACAGGCTGACCTGTATAATCTAATTTATAATCATGTTTGTATTTAAATTTAATATTTTGACACAATTAATTAAATAAATTGTGTTCAAATTAACTATTTTTATGATATATACGCGTCTCGATACGATAAAATTGTACAAACGCTACATGAATTGCAGCCTTAATATTGTTATCTTTTTACTATAATATATATATATATATATATATATATATATATATATATTAAAATTCAAAATTATTAGACGATAATAATTAAATATAATAGACAGGACATATGTTAAATTAATTAAAAAAAAAACCATGTAAAACATTAATCCGTGACTGATTAAATATAAATTTAAATTAATAACAAAAGTGTACAAATTTTTTCAAGCATTAAACTATCAATCACATCAAAATATTATAATAAAATCTAAACCATGTGAGTGATTGAGTATAAGTGGTGTTTGGTCCGGCCGTCGGATGTAATTAATAGCTAATTGCACCCACCAACTTAACAAATCTATTCGGAAAAATAAAAAAAAAATTATTACTAATAATATATTTTTTCAAATTAATTTTTATACAACTATAATAATAATAATAATAATAATATGTAATTATTAAAATATTATAAATGATATTTGTAAAAAATAATATACTCATGGTTAAAAAAAAAGTATAAATATATAAAAAATAGTTAGTAAAATATAAATAATTATTAAAAAATTTTGATTACCAATTTATTATTTTTGCAGTTCATATCATATCACATATTAAAAATACATAATAATATATTAAAAATAAATTATATAATTTTCATTTAATATTTAAATAATAATAATTAATAAAATTTTACTAATAATTATATTTTTACTATTAATAACTGTTAAATCCAACATCCCCTCAAAACTTTTTAATGCCTGAATTTTTGTTTACCAGCAGACAAAGAGTCATTGATGCCGAGAAGAATTATGCGTAGTGGTTAGACTTTAGAGTTAGACAATTTGACATTAACACATGAAAGAATAATCATTCTCAGAATTTTTGATAATTATAAATTAATGTGTGTCCCCACAATATAAATTAATTGAAAACTTCGTACGGTAGCATCCTGTTTATTCCTCGAGATTTGCTTACACTATTTTACCATTGTTTAGTTCATGAACTCCAATCATTTCTTGTTCTTACGTGGAATTTCATCTCAATTTTCAAATATTTATATCTATAATAAAAAAATTATTATTTAATTATTAATTAATCTCTCCGTTTCAAAATAATAATCGTTTAATATTTTGATATATAAATTAAAAAAATTATTTAATTATCATAATTATAAATTAAAAATATTAAAATAATATAAATAAATAAAATGAATTAATGTGAATGTTTAAAAAAATTAAAGAAATAATAAAATTAAAAAAAATAATAAATATTTTTTTAAAATTTTAAAATGATAAATATTTTAAAATAAAATAAAATTTTTAAAGTAACAATTATTTTGAAACTGTATTTACTAACCAAAATGATTTAATGGTTAATTTTTAATTGTATATAATTTATAAGGTGATAATATTAACACTCTCCGGATAATTATTTTGACATTTCACCTAATAATTTTATCATCTAATTAGCAATATATTATGAAAATTGTAAAATATATTATATTTATCACTATTGACTATTATTAAAGAAATAAATAAATACTAATATTCTCTCTCTAATTTTTCCATCAAGTTTTATTTTTTAAACCACCGTCGATCTTATCTTTTGATCGGCGGTGGTTTCAATATTTTTTATTATATTTAATATAAATAATTTCGTTCATATTGTCGTTACTATATCTATCAACGGCTCTATTCATTCATTCTCTACCATCACTCGATGTTTCTTCTGCTTGATTTCGTCTCTGTCTCCTTACATTCGTCTTTACTTTTTCATTTTTATTTTTACTACATGCTTATAAAATAAATAAGTAAAATGTTATAAATTATTTGAAAAGTATTAATATCATTAATTAATTTATACCATATATTTTAATTTTTACTGTTTAAATTATTCATTTTAATTTACAATATTTTAAATTTTAAATTATTGTTTTAAAAATATGTTAATCTCTCGTAATATATAAAGATTATTAAAAAATTTTAAAATAGTATAGATTCAAACTATACCTTAAAGAAAAATATAAAAAATATTTTATAATTATAATTAAACTAATATCATATCATATCACTGAATAATTCAATTTCTCCACTACCTAAAACCGAAATGAAGTCTGGCTCAGCAAAGATGAAAAGCTTTTGGCATTTTGTCAGGTTTAGCTTTAGGTCCGGCTCAGGGCGGTGAGTTGGCCCACCCAAGTGGATCGCCATATGAAATTCGTAGTCCCACTAAGCCAATGAAATTATGACACCTGTCATACATACCACCGACTACCTGGGACTAAGTTGTTTCCATGTCATTATTGGATGTCATTGGGTCAGAAAATGCATGGTGGGTCCCAAATTTTAAATAATGTATTTTGAGAAGTATTGAAAACTGAAAATGATTGATGGAAGAAAGCAGCACATATATATGGGAGGTAAAATACAGTAGAAATTATTAAATTTTTGTCTGTTTTTTATTTTGATCACTAAATTTGAATTTCTTATAATTTAATAATTGAATTTTAATTTTTTTTTTACTGGCAGATCACTAAGACAATTTCAATGAACAACTCAATAAAAAACTGACGTGGTGTTCCAACTAAGATGACACGTCATCAAGATTGATGACATAAGTATCCCACATCATACAAATAAATATATTTTAATTTTAATTTTTAATTTAAAAATATGATTTTTTAAATTTTAAATTTTAAAAACCTCTCAATGTGATGTGGCATGCTTATATCATCAATTTTGATGAAGTGTCATCCTATTTAAAATGTCATATCAACTTTCTAGTGAGTTATTTTATTGGAATTCTTTTAGTGACCCGCCAATGAAAAAAAAATTAAAATTTAGTGATTAAATTGTAAGAAATTAAAGTTTAATGATCAAAACAAAAACAGGCAAAAATTTAATGACTTTCAGTACATTTTATCCCATATATATGGAATTTGTTGACAGCGGAATCTATAACTCATGAACTTCACAAAAGAATTTTGTGGGTTTTATTTATTTATTTATTATTATTTTTTAAAGAAGATAATTGCTGATATTAGAAAGGCTCAAGGTCTCAAACAATACAATAATAAAAATTACACATATAATTGATCCAAATATAAATCCAAGTATGATGGACTATAGAATTCAGGCTCAAACTATCAATGATAGGGTTAAAGGACATAGGCTTCTAACCCAAACAATAACAATCGTAGATGTTTATTTTAAACCTGGCTCAAAGGCCTACAACACAAGTAACATTACGACGAAACTCTTTAACTCTATTGTCTCTTCTAAAGCCTTCCAACTTTATCCATCATTAATGATGAAGGAAAGCTTTGAAGCATATTCAAATATAGTGACTCTATAAATGGATTAATCAAAGAAAGAATATACTATTGAGATCTTGAGTTTGCCCTCCATTGACTATTGGAATCAGGCTTAGCAGCGGAAGGAACAGATTGTAAGGAAATCAAACCAGTTCTTGAAAAACAAGTTGCTTCAAAAGCTAAGACAGAGGAGAAGCAAAAGATAACGTCCTCATACTTTAAACCTCCATCATTAGTCCCAACAAAATCTTTCCCCTCCCCTTAACAATCTTCGACAAATGAAACTTTGAGAAGAAGATTGAGAGGGAAAGCTAGACATTGTCAGACTCTACCAAAGCATACAAGATGCCCTTGAGATTGATCCAAACCAAAGCAACACAAAATCTCCATAGCCCATACTTAATGGGAGACAAGATCAAAACAAAATAGATAGAGATTCGATCATTTATCATTCTAAAATAAAGGAATTCAAAGAAAAAAGCAAAGAGCAAGGATCTCCTATGATGGCTAGAGCTGCCAGGGAGTCCTTCCCAAAAAGCCTAAGCTCAGGGAGTAAGTATATCTAGAGAGAAGAGAGAGGGAAATTCCTAGAGATAGACTTTCAAAGTGTAATATGTCGAACTTTGTGGTATTTTGAACTTTCAGATTGTCTTATTTGATTTCATATACTTTCTAATTTTATGTATAATCAGCACTTGAATGGTTATAAATATGTGGGTCTAAAAATGTGTAAATACACATGTTTACATATTAAAAAAAAAAATAAATCTCATTATAGTCAAATTTAATAGTCATCCACCTTTCTCCCTCCTTGAGCTTTAAATTTTATTTCTCATTTTAATAATATTTCTTTTTAATAAAATTTATTAATGATCTAATTCCCTAGAAAGCGCGTAATCCCACGCGATTTACTAATCAGATTTTTTTTTTGTTTTAAATGTATATAAAATTCAAAAGTTGAGGGATTAAATAAATTATTTTTAAAAAATAAGAGATTAAATAAACTATTTTAAAAGTTTAGAGTGACACATAACTTTTTTGTAAAAATATGAGCGTCAAACTATGCATTTGGCTATTATTCAATTGAATGGATGATTACTCGCCTGTTATTTTGAAAACAAAACAAAAGTCATTGTTGCACCTCTCTTCTTGATTCTATAATATTAAAATCATCTCTTTACTTATAAAATTATTGATAAAAGTAATAATCAAAATTAAATTTTCTCCAAATAAAAATGTATAATTACTCTTTTATTGATTTTGGTTAACCAGGACAAAATATAGTTTATTTAATTTATTAATTTAATGGACCATCCATTTTTAATTTGATTAAAAAATGTATGTCATAACATTTTAAATTAAGTACACTCATGAGTAGTTTTTCTTTATAGTTTAATTTTCTTTTCATAGACTCACACTCCATCTAGGCTAAATTTGAATTTGAATTTTTTTTAGATGTTTTAAGGTTTTATAGTTAAATTTCCTCCAAAAAAAAAAATTTATAGTTTAATTGTCTCTTTAAAAATTTAAAGATTAATTATGAAAAATAAATATAATGTGAAATTCTAAATATTCAATTATTGTATTTACCTAACTGTGAACTGTGAAGAATAGTTATTTTATTTTTTAACCTATTAATCACTTGGCCATTCAGCACATCAAGAGCTAATTTTGGAACCAAGGCTTTTCAAAATTTCTTTTCCATTAGGCAAAGTAATGATGAATTATTGGGCAAGTTAATTTAACCCTACCTATAATTAATGTAAATTAGAGCCGTTCTAAAAGAAATAATGCATCAAGAAATATTTTTTCATGGTTTTTTATATTTTGAATTAAATTTAAGTGAATTGCTTAAATTTCATTCACTACATAAAGATTAGGACAATATTTTCAAAATTAATCATCCACTAGTAATACAAGTAAATGTAACAAAATATTCCCGCCCTTTATATATTATCCACACATATTCCGTTGTCTAAATTAACATGTAATCTAATGGTAATACATATTTGATTAATGGGCATTAATCCATATTCGAACCTTTCATTTCTCAAAAGTTTATCATCAAATGAAGTGTATTTTTTGCCGATTATTAAATGGAGTGTGTTTTTCACCTATTGACTTACTCAAATGCTTAATCAATTCAATTTATTTTTTCAATTTCAGTAATCCAATTTGATTTGCAACTTGATACAAATTTAACTATGCAATATCTTGCATATCTACCTTATATCTTTTTATTGAAAAAAAAATAAACTATGCAAATTAACTATGCAATATTTTTTTATTTAATAAAATATCTTTTTTCCTTAAAAAATGAAAATAAAAATGCCTTTCACTAAATAAAATCAAATACTATAATGTATATGTGTCACACAAATAGTAAAATTGAAAGGAATAAAACAATAGAAATTTACATGGTTCAATCAATGTAACCTACATCCAAGGGCATGAAGAGAAAATTTTTATTTCTATGAGAATTGTTTCAAAAATACAATAAATAACCTTAATAACTGAATATATATTTAATCCTACACCAAACCGGGCTCAACAAAAAAATTCAAGTCATTTAACAATTCTCCACCTTGACTTGAATTCCCCCAAGTTATCAAAACCAAGAATAATTCTCTGCCAATCATGCCCCTAAGGGTCTCATGTTATGCGAACATTTATCAAGCCAAAGCTATACTTGGACTTTTCTGCAGGCAATGGCTTTGTCAACATGTCTGTTGGATTATCTGTAGTGACTATCTTTTGTATGGAAAAATTCTTATTCCTAATAATATCCCTGATGAAATTCAATCTGACATCAATATGATTTGATCTCTCATGATAAATAGAATTCTTAGCTAAGTTTAATGCACTCTGACTATTATAGTAAATGAAAGGTCTCTATAGTCCGCACATCTAAACCCAAGCTATCAATAAGACCACGCAAGTATATACCTTCTTTAACTCCTTTTATAAATGACATGTATTTAGCTTTAGTTGTAGACAAAGCAATTATAGACTGAAGTGTTGCTTTCCAACTGATAGCACAGCCAAAAAGGGTAAAAATATATCATGTCAAATATCTCCTTCTCAGCAGATCTCCAACATAATCAGAATCAATATAGACAAGAATACCACTTGTAGAACCACTAGAATCATAAACCATGCATAGATTACTCATGCCTCTCAAGTATCACATAATCCATTTAATGCCTCCTAGTGAGCTTTCCCATGATTACTCATAAACCTGCTTACCAGACTAACATCATGTGCTAAATGTAGCCTAGTGCACACCATGGCATACATTAAGCTCCTAATTGCACTCTAGTAAGGGACTCGACTCATGTAATCTTTCTCTTATTCTGTACTAGGTGAAGCACTAGCTTTAAATTTACAGTGTGCTGCCAAAAGAGTATTAACTGGCTTGGATTGTTTTATCTAAAAGGACTGCAAAATCTTTTCAATGTACTTCTGCTATGATAAATACAATAGGCATGCTTTCCTGTCTCTCCAAATGTCTATGCCTAAAATTTTCTTGGCAGCATCCAAATCTTTTATCTCAAATTCACTACTCAATAAAATCTTTAAATTGTTAATTTCAGCTTTATTACTAGCTGCAATTAACATGTTATCAACATATAACAACAAATATACAAAGGAACCATCTAGCAATTTCTTAAAGTAAACACAATTATTAAACTGGTCGCAAACAAAGTCATGAGAAATCATAAACGCATCAAAACCTCTTATACCACCACCTTTGCGACTATTTCAAGCCATACAAGGATTTCTTCAGCAAACACAAATGATATTCTTTCTTATAATCAAGAAAATCCTCTGGCTGTGACATATAAATCTGCTCCTCTAGATTTATATGTAAGAGAGCAATTTTTACATCAAGCTGTTCTAACTCAAAGTCAAATTCACTTACCATGGCTAGAAGAACTTGAATAGCCTTATTTTTTATAACTGGTGAGAACACTTCACAATAATCATTTCCCTCTTTTTATGAAAAATCCTGTGTCACAAGTCATATCTTGAACTTAGCTAGTTCAACCCCAGGAATATCTTCTTTCTTCTTAAAGACTCATTCACATCCCATTGCCTTCACACATTTTGGTAATGGCACAAGTTCCAAAGTTTTATTCTTAGAAAGAGATTGCATCTCCTCATTCATGGCAATTAACCATTCTGCTACTTTTTTACTTTTCACCGCCTCTTTATATGACCAAGGTTCATCAGACAACCAATGCATAAGCAATAAGATTAGTATATACATCATTAACACAATCTACATACCTAGCAGGCATTCTGATTTTTCTCCTTGTTCTTCTTACTGCTATACTCTATGGTTCTTCATTCTATACATCTTTGGGTTGATTTACAGGATTTTTGGTCATCTTGCTTGAAGCTTTAATTTCAAACTCCATCTTCTGGTCAGCACCATGATCATTTTTACTTGCAAGATCATCAAGTTTCTTCCTCTGGCCAATCATATCAAGCTACTTGAAGAAAGCTCTAGGACAAGGTCTATTATTCTCAACTACTGGTCAACTGCAACTAAAAGCTTTCACTAATTTTGACTACGCTATATGTCTTGGTACTAAGAGATCCGTAACTATATATTGTGTTTTTTTCTTAGTAATTTTTTAATCTCCTAGAAATCAAAGAAACAACAGACTATATCTCATTCCTCTTCTGAAGCTGAGTATACAAAAATATCTATTACATGCTATGAACTTTAATGGATGCTATATTTGCTTCATGATTTTAAGCTTTCTCATACTTCATCTGCTATTTTTTATTATGATAATCAATCTATAATACACGTTGCTCACAGTCCAGTCTTCTTGAGGGAACTAAGCATATTGAGATTGATTGTCACTTGGTGAAGGAGAAGAATACAACTAGTGTTGAGCATTTGATGCACGTGCCTTCTACTAATCAGATAGTAGATTGTTTCACCAAGGCTCTGCCTATTCTTAAGTTTGAAGATGCAACTACCAATCTTTGCATCCATAATTTGTATGTTGTAGCTTGAAGGGGGCTAATATAACCTATATTATTTATTTATTTTTATTTTTATTTTTATTTTTTTGTTAGCTGTGAACTAATTTGTTAGTTTGTTAGCCATGTGGCTCTAGTTAGTTTAGCTTTCTATTTTAGCTTCTAGTTGCAACGTCAAGCTTGCATATGTATCTTTCTTCTTCTATAGTAAGTGGTACAAATTCATTTTCTTCAATAATAAGAAATACCCTCTTATGTGAAACCAAGTCCCTCATTTGGCAAAGACTCAATGGATGTCAAGTTTGCCAACATTCCCAACTTCTAATTGCCCCCTTCTCCATTGATTAATTTCCTGTGTTTTAAAATATCTATCATTTTTTTAAAAAAATTATTCCTAATATGTGTCATTTAGGATTTTAAGAATGTATTTATTATTTTTTCTAATTTTACCTCTTTTTTATTCCGTCACTAAATATTTGCATTAATAGCTTTTTTTTATCAAAATAAAAAAAGATATTTTGATATTTTTACTTTGTAATTATAATAATTTAATAACTTTTTAATCTATGTACTAAAACATTAAATAACGAATATTTTGAAATGGATAGAGTATCCTTTGTAAAAAAAAAAAAAAAAAAAAGTGAAGTTACTGCAACATATATGTCTCTTGACTAGTTATTGGCAATCAGTTGTTGGCTTTCCATAGTAGTCATTTAAAGTATTTAGAAATTTTTTTTTAGCATTGAGAGAGAAAAATCGATTATGAGTCTATTGCTCAAAAAAATATATATTTACTGATTAGCTATCTCTCGACATGCTAGTAAGCGATTATAAATTGTGAATAATATATAGCCATTAAAATGAGACATACATACATAAAGTATTTTTTTTTTAAGAGAACTAGATAAAAAATTTATGCAAATGAAGTTCATCATAATTTTCCAATATAAAATAAAATAAAAATATGATAGATTAAAGAGCTAAAATGCAGAATTATAAAATATTTTTCAATATAGCAGTTTAAGGGATAGATCATATGATATGTGTAAAATATTATATAGTAATGACAAAATGTATTAAATATATAAATAATTATTTATAAACTAAAATTTTTTGTTGTTATGTAAAATTAATTGTTAAGTGATTTAAATGAACAATAATTTTAGTTAAATATATGTCAATTTCTATTATATCGGATTATGAAAGTTTTGGTTAATGATACCTAAAAGCTAAAAGTTATTTTTACATTTAAACAAAATAAAAATCATTGCTATATATAAAAAGAAAACTTTGACGGATTAAAAGAAATAGATTTCACTATAAAAAAATTTCCTAATATATTAATGAAAAATTCGTTGATAAATACATAAATTTCATCGGTAATTATTTTTACTGACAAACAACAACGAGAAATTTTTTTCCAATGAAAAGTTTGTTGGTAATTTATTATTTATGAAAATTTTATCGATTGGTAAATTAGTCACGAAAATATTGTCAGTATTTTATTGTGTATTTGTTGAGAAAGATAGAACGAAAAAATTTCATCACTAATTTTTCAGAAAAAATTAACAAATTTATTCAAAATATTTAGAATTTTAAATATTCAAGTCGGTAAAAGTATCTTAATATTTTAATTTTGAAAAATGAATTGATAATCTATAAGTAAAATTTTTTAATATTTTTATTTTAAAAAACTGCCTATAATTCATCGATAATTATATTTTTTAGAAAAAAATTTTAAAAAATATCATGTAGTTTTGCACTTTTATAAATTGTGGTCGATAATTTTTTTTTTTTTCCACAAAACTTTGTTTATGTCTTATGCAGTTAGCAATTAAACCCAGCTATTTTAATTTTTTTTTTTTGGATATAACACTGTTAATTTCAACTGAAGTGGCACTAAACTTTAATATAACATAGACTTCGTTTTACACAAAAAAAAAAAAAAAAAAAAAACATATTTCTATTTGTAAAAAAGCGAAATTGCATGATACTTTTTAAAATTTTTCAATTCTAAAAAAATATATATTTTTTTATTTCTAATAAGTTCCATTATACTTACTAGGATGCCACATAATTGAAAATTAATTTTTATTAATTTTTAATGCCACTTGATCGCTATATAAGCAAGAATTAGCGGTATTAGGCTGCCAAACTCTTAACTGCTAATAGAGTAAAATATAAACCTAGTTTTGTAAAAAAAAAAAAAAATTCAGAGTCACGATTTGCAAAAGCACAAAATCATATGAATTTTTTATTTTTTAATATTTAAAAATTCTATCAATAATTCATTCGTATATTCAATTTAAATTTTAAAAATTCAAATTCAAATTAACTAATATAAATTAATAGGAAGTTTTTTAGGTTATCTTGTTTTAAAATAAAGTAAAATATTTTGTTCTAAATGACCATTAGTATAGTGCCAAATAATCAATTTAATTAAAATATTTAAATTATTAAACTTGCTATTAGAGGTTACTAATTAAAAATGAAAAATGCTAAAATAACCAAGGTAACATAATAAATTTATACATCTATAAAATTTACAAAAAAAAAATAGTTTAATTCATAAAAAATATAAGATTGTAATTTTTCGTAAGAATCTTTTTTTCGTAATTGTGAAATTATTTTTCTTTTTCGTTAATTTAGAAATCTTTTTATAAAATTATTATTTTGCACAAAATAAGTCATATTTTTATAAAATTAATTTTTTTTTGCAACTAAAAGGAACCATGAAGAAATAGTTTTATTTATGAAAAAATATAAGAAGATTGTGATTTTTTACAAGAGAGCCATTTCTTTCATAATTATGAAATTATTTTTTCTTTTTGTTAATTTAGAAACTTTTTTATGAAGTTATTATTTTGCATAAAATAAGTTATATTTTTGTAAAACTAAAACTTTTTTTTTTTTACAACTAAGAAAAATTAAGAAAAAAAGTTTTATTTAAGAAAAGATATAAGATAATTGTGATTTTTCATAAAAACAACCATTTTTTTTTTCTTAATCACAAAATTATTTTTCTTTTTTGTTAATTTAGAAACTTTTGATGAAGTTATTATTTTACACAGAAAATGATATTTTTTTGCAAAATGGTAATTTTTAATTATGAATTTTTTTTTTAATTTAACTACTTGTTCATAACTTGTTAATTTACACAATGGAAACCAAAATTTCATAAAATTATATTTTTTTGCAACTAATAAGAATTAAAAAAAAAAAAAACTTGTAATATACAATGAAGTATAAAGAAATTATAATTTTTTGAAAGATAATAATTTTTTTGTAATTTTTAATTTTTTTTTAATTTAGCCATTTTATTTTTAACTTATTGATTTACACAAAAATGAGTCAAAATTTTCATAAAATCATAATTTTTTCATAATATGTTTATATAAAGTTGTTAATTTATGAAAAATGAGTACTTTTTTTTTTATAAAATTATAATTTTATTTATAAGTATGAAAATTAATTATTTTCTTAATGAAATTTTGCCAACTTTGTTATTGTGAGGTATATATTTAAGTTGATCTTATTTTATGTATGAAAACTGATGATAATTATTAAATTTGTATATAGTATTTATATTTATAGAATCTATTTACCTCTATTTGGTATCATTTTTAATGGAATGATATTCATATGTGCGTTTAAGTTAAATTAAGTGACACTATATTAAAATAAAGAAATTTAATTTTGAATTAAAACTCCAATAACTTTTAATAAATTTACTTAAGTTTCAATAGTTTATGAAAATTATTTATGAAAAATAATTAATTAAATTTTTTTATTAAACTCAATCAAACTAGTTAAAAATTATAATAGAGTATAATAGATTTGAATTTGACTTGATCCGTCAATTAACTTAATGGAGTTTTAACTCAACTTTATTAAAATTAAATTTATATTTACTATTTTGTAAACTGAGCTTAAGTAGCTTATAAGTAGGTTTGAGAGATGATAACTTTGACATGGTATGATGTTATCACATTTATTTTAATTCGAGTGCTAATTGCAATCCTTGTGATTAGTATCGTGGCATTAATATTTTTTATATTCTATAATTTAATTTTTCAACTTTTAAGTTTTCGAATGAAAAATTAAAATTAAAGTCATGTTTACTATAGCCTTTTTAATTTTCTAATTTTTATATTTATAGTTTATTAGTTGACCATTCTTTTATTCAATAAATATTCATGCATTTTTCAATACTTATGTTCCATCATGTCATGATTCAACAAATACGACATTTTTTAATCAAATTTTAAAAATTTTATATGTGTATATTATGTTAAAATAATAATTTTTTTTAATTTTGAATTCATTTATATGTCTTTGCTTTTTTAATTTAATAAATTTTAGTTATTTATTCATATTAAATTTAAAAGAGATAAAATTAGTAGGATTGATTTGATAATATTTATATTTTAGTGAATTACATGATTTTATATTGAATACATTGCAATATTTTATAAAAAGATTTGATTAAATTTTAATTATTTATTGTTGTAAAAAAAAAATGAAAAAAACTTAGCTTTTGTTTAATGTTGCATTTTTATATTTCACCAAATACATATTTACTTTTTAATTTTGTTTATTTCAAATTTGTTAAAGTAAAAATTTTTAAAGAATATTTATTGAAGTAAAAAACCTATTTGACATTGAAAATTAAGAATTTAAATGTTTAAAAATTTGACAATGTTTAAAAACTTTGTTGAACCATTTTTTTTAGGCCAATTCTAGGTATTCTAAGGATAATTTATCCCACTCATTTTAACCCATTATAGTAGGTTATTAACAGGTAAAATATAACCTATTTTTCAAGTTATATTAATATTAAGTGAGACCCATATTTAATGTAATTATAATTGACTTCAAGTTGAACCCTTAATATTATTATTTTTATTGGCTTATATTACTATTTGGTAGGGGTGAGCATAACCGGACCAAAATCAAAAAATAAACCAAACCGATCGGTTCAATTCGATTCAGTTTGCTTTTTATAATATCGGTACGATTTTGGTTTTTATTTTAAGAAACCGAATTAAACAAATCTTAACACCTGTTCTTTTATCAAACTCTTCCCTTTCCTTCTTTTTTTTAACACTTCCCTTTCTTTTTTTCTAACCTTAAACTCAATTTTAATTACTGGCTCTATTCTTCTCTTTTTTGTAGGCATATGCTACTTCAAAAATCGAATTTCATAAAATCACCTAAGTTTAAATTGAAAAAAAAAAAGAAGAAAGAAAAACAAATGTAAATTTTCTCAATTTCATAACTTCTCGCCGTCATGTATAGCTTTTTACCATCACCACCACCACCACAACTTATTGTCAACTATCACTGTGCATAGTGACGATGCCACATAGAAGAGGAGGGTAATCGCTCCCTTTATTATTTTTTTTCTGAAAAAAAATTACTATTTATATATATTATTATTTGGACAAATCTAGGCTGCCATCTTAAAATAATTATTTGTCCAACTTATATGTCTTTTTTATTTTAAGAAGTTGAACTACTTAACCCTTGTTTAGAAGTCAAAACATTAAAAAAATATAACATTAACCACAATAAATATATATATAAAAAAAAACATGAGCTTATATAATCAGTGTAATAAGGTAAATACATAGTTGCTTTTATGTTTTGCATGTTTGAACTTAACTTATTCATTTTTTGATTTTGATAAAGATAAATTGCTTTGTATTGCTCAATTTTATTCAAATGACTTTTCTAATATTCAATTTATTACTTTCGAAAATCAGTTCGAGACATATATAATTTACTTGAAGTCTAGTTGTGATTTTTTTAATATGAAAAGAATTGGTGATCTTGTTGAAAAATAAAAATGGTGAAGACAAGAAATCCATTTGGTTTATAGGCTCATAAATCTAGCCCTTGTTCTGCCAATTGCAATTGTCATAGTTAACAAAGCATTTTCTGTTAAGTTTTAATGTTTATTGTGTAGACTTACATATTTATTTGACGGGCTATTTTATAAGTGGGCTTAATTTAAGTGATTCATTTATGTAAAATTCATAGGTCTCAGGAATTAGTACTAGTTAATGGGTAGATACCCATTCCTAATCCATATAGATTTAATGAGATCCTAATGAGTTACTATATAAAAATTTCTAGGGTGATGAATTCTAATACATCAAATTATTCAGTCACCTTTTATTCTCCACCCATCAAAAATAAAAAGTTGAATAACCTTAACAAATTAAGGATTTGAATGAGAAAACCCATACTTATTATTCAAGTATTCGTTCATTGTTTATTTTGCAAAAATTTGACTGCTGTAATAGATATAAATATTAGTTTTAATCTCTTTAATAACTTTAGTATGATAGATTTTGAGTATTAAAATAATAAAAATTTATATAATTCTAACAAGTAGTATAAAATCTCTAATCATATTAAGTTATTAGGATTAAAAAAAAAATTTATTTATGATTTGCGGTACTGCAATTTTAGCTTGCGATTCTATTTAGATTCAGTTTTTCTTGGCTTGGGGGTAATAAAGAGTTCAAACACAGAGCTAATAGATTACAACAACATATTGAGTTGCATGCTTTTAATGGCCATTATGTATAAATTGCGTGCTTTACTAAATTGCTTTTCACTTCGAACTTTTAAGTTTATATATATATATATATATATATATATATATATATATATATATATATATATATATAAAACTAAAGCCCGTTTTGTCTTGATATACACAATAGAAATAGCTTTGGCTTTTGTATTATAATATATTATATTATAATATATATTGTTAACGATAGAAACAGCTTTAACTTTTGTAATAGTACACTGCAATTAAAGATACCATTAGCTAGTGCTGTCAATATTGTATATATTATTAAATATGCTACTTTGCTTTTGACAATTGCTATAATATGTGTATGTATCGGTTTAATACAATATTCATTAAATATGGTTTAGCATCAAGATAAATTATTTAATTTATAATAAATCTAAGTACCTGATTTTATCGTGTTTTGACATCATTAATTTTATAAGGTGTTAACAATAATATTTGTGTGTAATATTAAGGAATTTATTTGCACTAATTATATTTAATGTTTCTTAAATTAAATTGATTGAAACAATATGTTATCAATTTAGTCTCTGCTATATAAATTAATTTAATTTGGAATATAAAGATATTATGTATTTGCTATTTATATGGACATCGATCAGCCTAAAAGAAGATTAATGTTTGCCAAGTAACGAACACACTTGCAATGATAAATATTGATAATTATAAAGTTGTTTTTCTATGTGAATAATAGTCAATCTAAATAAAAGCTGTTATTTGACAAGATTTATTATCAATGTTTGATTATTGCATTGAAAATGTCATTTACAATTCATATTTCTATGCAAACACTAAATATTAAGTTATGCTAGGTATCTTGTTTTATGATTTTCTTATCAAAATCTTGATTTAATGACATGATTATTCATTGTGTGTTGTTTCTTTGTTTTCTATTTGGCTTCTGCAACTGTAAATAATATTTCTACTCCAATTAGTGTCATTCCTATGCTAAATGATAAAAATTTTAAGGCCTGAAAAAAGAACGTGAAAATTTTTCTTAGGTGTATGGATTTAAACCTTGAGCTAAGGACGGAGTAACCCATTTCAACTAAGGATAATTCAAATGAGCCTAAAATTGAGAAATGGGATCGCTCTAACTGTATGAGTCTAATGATCTTGAAACGTTCCATACCAAAAGCATTTTGAGGCTCTATTTTTTAGAGCAATAATGCTAAGGAATCCTTTGTAGCAATACAACAGTATTTTGCCAAAAATAAGAAATATGAAACGAGTAACTATTTAGCTACTCTGGTTTTTATGAGGTATAGGGGAATAGGAAATATAAGAGAGTACATAATGGAGATTTCAAATCTTGTTGGAAAACTAAAATACTAAAGTTAGAGATAAATAAAGATTTACTCGTGTATTTAGTTTTCATTTCTCTTCCTATATAATTCAGTCAATTTAAGGTGAGTTATAACACTCAAAAGGATAAATGGACTCTTAATAAGCTCATTTCATAATGTCTGCAAGAAGAGAAAAGGACCTAGAGGGATAAGACAGAAAGTGCTCACTTAGCATCAATCTCTCAGAGTAAGAAAAAGAAGAGGGCTAAGGATACCGCAAAGGGAACACCCAAGCAGAAAAAGGCAAAGAAGCAGGTGATGAATTCACCTATTTTTTCTGCAAAAAAGGGAGGACACATGAAGAAAGTATGTTCCAAGTATGTCGCTTGGTGTGCAAAAAAGGGTAAAGTTCTCACTTTAGTTTGCTCTGAAGCTAATTTAGCTTTTGTACCTATATACACTTGGTGGATAGATTCTGGTGCTACTAGTCACATAAATGTATCTATGCAGGGTTGCCTCTGGAGCCGACTGCTAACTGATGTTAAAGATTCATCTATGTAAGCAATGGCAATAAAGTCTCTATGGAAGCTGTAGGGTGTTTTAGATTACAACTAGAGACTAGTTATTATTTGGATTTGGTTGAAACATTTGTAGCTCCATCTTTTAAATGGAATTTGATTTCTATTTCTTGTTTGAATAAATATAGATGCTTTTGCAATTTAGGAGATAATAAGCAAGTATCTATTTAAAATCCAATTTTATTGGTACCGGTATTTTAATTGATGGTCTTTATATGCTAAAAACTATTTCTTCCCATAGTGAAATCCTGTATACTAATTCAAAAGGTACAAAACATAAATTAACTAAGAATTCTACTATCCTATGGCATATGCATTTAGGCCACATCTTTAAACAAAGAATTCAGAGGCTTGTATCGGATGGAATTCTTGATTCCCTTGATTTAATAGATTTCAAAGTCTGTGTTAAGTATATTAAGGGAAAACAAACAAACATAAAAAAAAAAATTAGGTGCCAACAGATATACGGAAGTCTTAGAACTAATACAAACGGATATCTGTGGCCTGTTTCCTACAACAGCATGGAATGGTCAACAATATTTTTTTACGTTCATAGATGATTACTCCAGATATGGCTACCTATATTTAATAAGTGAGGAGTCTTAATCCCTAGACATTTTCAAGTCTTATAAAGCAGAAGTTAAACTTCATCTTCGAAAGAAAATTAAGCTGTCAAATCTGACTATAGTGGAGAATACTATGGCAGATATGGTGGATCAGGAGAACAACGTCCAAGACCCTTTGCTAACTTTCTGAAGAAATGCACTATCATCCTATAGTACACTATGCTTGGCAAACCCAGCATTAATGGTGTTGCTGAGAGACGAAATAGGACATTTAAGGATATGGTAAGAAGTATGATAAGTCATTCTTCTTTACCTAAATCACTTTAGGGAGAAGTATTAAAAACTGCAGTATATATATTTAATAAAGTATCTAGCAAAGCAGTAGTTAAAATCCCATATGAAATATGGACTAGAAAAAAGCCCAGTATAAAACACTTACACATTAGGGATGTCCAGCTAAGGCAAGGCTTTATAGGCTTAATGAAAGGAAATTGGACTCTAAGACTATTAGCTATTACTATGTCAGATATGCAAAAGGCTCTTGAGGATTTAAATTTTATAATCCCACTACTTGGCCCTTCTTTGAGACGAGAAATGCTAAATTTCTTGAGGATATAAAGTTTGGAGGGGAAGAATTAAGGAACATCATTTTTTAATGAAGTTGTCTCTAAAAAAAGAGAAATTTATTTCCCTTCCTAATATTGTTATTAATAATGATTAGTCAAGAATTCCTTATATTTTTCAAGACGCAAATCTGGTTCAAGACAACAATGAAGTTCTTCCTACAAAGCAAACTCAACAGCCTCAAGAAGAGCCATTAAGAAGATCTAATAGAGAAAGGAGAAGTGCTATTCCAGATGATTATATTACCTTCCTCCTAGAATAAGAAGATTTTGTAGGCTTAGCAGAAGATGATCCAATTAACTTTCGCGAAGCTCTTCAAAGTTCTAATTCTAAATGTTATATCAATGCCATGCAAGATAAGATGAAATCCATGAAAGACAATGACATCTGGGATTTTGTCGAGTTGCCTAAAAGTGCAAAGCCCATTGGTTGCAAATGAATATTTAAAACCAAAAGGGATTCAAAAGGCAATATCGAAAGATATAACGCTCATTTAGTCGCTAAAGGATTCACTCAAAAGAAAGGCATTGACTATAAAGAGACCTTTTCTCTAGTTTCATCAAAGGATTCTTTTAGGACAATAATGGCACTTATAGCTCATTTTGATTTAGAGTTACATCAGATGGATGTAATGACAGTGTTTCTCAATGGAGACATTGATGAAACAATTTATATGGTTCAACCAAAAAATTTTGAATCTAAAGATTCAAATTCTATGGTTTGTAAATTAAAGAAATCTATCAACGGTCTCAAACGAGCTTCTCAACAATGGTATCACAAATTTCATTAAGTTATTACCTCATATGGTTTTGAGGTAAATGTGGTTGATGATTGTGTATATCATAAGTTAAGTGGGAGTATGTTTATTTTTCTGGTATTGTATGTCGATGATATATTGCTGGCAAGTAGCAATATAGGCTTAATGTACGAAACCAAGAAATTTCTCACTAAGAATTTTGAGATTAAAAAACTTGGGGATGCCTCTTTTGTATTATGCATACAGATACTGCAAGATCGCTCTCAAGGTATCCTTGGGTTGTCACAAAAGAGCTATATCGAAAGGGTGCCAAGTAAATTCGGCATGAAAGGATGCTTACTGGGAGATATACCTGTAGCTAAAGGAGACAAGTTCAATCTCAATTAGTGCCCCAAAAGTGACCTTGAAATAAAAGAGATGCAAAGGATTCCCTATGCCTTGTCAATAGGAAGTCTGATGTATGCTCAAGTGTGTACCCATCCTAATATAGCATTTATAGTAAGACTGTTGGGCAGGTATTTAAGTAACCCAAGATTGGATCATTGGAAAGCAGCCAAATGTGTTATTGTGTATTTGCAAAGAACAAAGGATTTCATACTAACTTATAGGAAATCAGACAGTTTGGAGATCGTTGGGTATTCTAATTCCTATTTTGCAAGATGTCAAGACACTAAATGATCCACTTCAGGCTTTATTTTGGAGCTATATCCTAGAAGAGTGTCAAGCAAACACTTATAGCTTCTTCAATCATGGCTATAGAGTTCATAGCCTATTTTGAGGCATCTAATCATGGGATATGGTTGCATAATTTTGTCACTGAGCTGTGTATAATAAATGGTATTGAAAGGCCATTAAAATTATTCTGTGACAATAAATCTATATTTTTATATTCTAATAATGACAGAAGCTCTATGAAGTCAAAACATATTGACATCAAGTTTCTGTCTGTTAAGAAAAGAGTTCAAAGTGGTCAGATTTCTATAGAATATATATGGACAAACTCTATGGTAGCAGATCCGTTAACAAAATGTTTGCCACCTGAGGTTTTTCATGAGCACACTACTCTTATAGGTATAGGCATATTTTGTTATACATTGGTTTAGTGGGAGTTTTACTTTCAATGTTCTATGTATTGAGGCATGTTTCACATGTTTATTTTATGCATAATAAAGTTTTATGATTCATTTCATTATCTATATCTTTGAATTTCTTTGTGAATTTTGGAGTGATCTCCCTAAAGAATAAAGTAGAACCAGTTGAAAATAAGCATGTTTGAGATCACATTCCATGTAATTTTCATACCACTCATCCATACTAGATCTATGTCATTGAATATATTAGTATGGTAAGCATGAAAGGTTTAGTTAAGCTTATATGTTACAAAAGCTGTCATGATCTCATATTAATATAGGAAATGGACCAGTTTGAAACTAAGGTGAAGTGTAAAGAAAATAGCACAAACGTGTATACATAAAGACTTTGTTTAATATAATTATTTTAGGTTTATATATGTAGCCTAAGTGGAAGATTGTTAGGCTTTAATCTCTATAGTATGGGTTTACATATTTAATAAAACAATTATATTGACGGGCTATTTTATTAGGCATAATTTAAGTGATTCATTTATGTGAAACTCATATGCTTCAGAAATTGGTATGGATCAATGGGTGGATACCTAATCCTGAACCATATAGGGTTAATGAGATCCTAATAGGTTAATATATAAAGAACTCTAGAGTTATAGTTCCCAATATGTCAAATTATTTAACCGCTTTCTATTCTCTACCTATCAGAGATAGAGAATTGAGTAATTTAAAGAAATTAGGGATTTGATTGAGGAATGTTATACTTGCTATTCAAGCATTCGTTCATCATTCATTCTGCAAAGGTTCGACTGTTGTAATGGATATATGTATTAATTTTAATCTCTTTAATAACTTTAGTATGATAGATTTTGGGCTTTAAAGTAATAAAAACTTATGTGATTTTAAAATTTTATGTTGTTATATTTATAAAGAATTGATTGCATAATGAAAGATCAATGAATGTCGAATTGTTTGATCATATACAATGAGAAAGATATATTTAATGCTATTAAAAATGAAGTTAAATGCATCGCTATCAAAACATAAAAAATTGTAAAGAGTAACTGTAAATTTTTTCTTTTACCAATGGATATTTATTGATGTTATTTATTTAAGTGTTTAAACATTTAGCTAGTTTATTTATCTCAAATTTTTGTTGTATAATTTTTTTTTAATATTTAAACTCATATTATTTTGCCTCTTAATTATGAATCCTAACTTTGCCACTGACCGCATAAAACCACCACACAAAAATAATATTTTATAAAAAGAAAGGAAGAAGAACTAAGATTTGTGACCGTAAATGAAGTATCAATGAAAAAGAAATGGGTAGAATCAAAAGCCAGAGTGAAAAAAAAAAAAAAAGGGAAAAAAATCATAAAAATGAAAGAAAGGAAAAAACAAAAAAATCAGATATAATTGGTAAGTTTTTTTTTTTCCCAAAACATAGTTGCAATTGAAATACAAAATGAGCCTATGATCTTATCTCTTTAGCCTGGTTCAGTCCATTTCAAAAAGCCCAAAATAAAAAATCTATAACTATTAATCAGGCCACTATGTAATTTGTGGGCTTGGGAGCCTAAAAATAAAAAATTGGAGATTTATTTTTTATTTCATCATTAGATTTTTTTTTTTGCGCCAAATTCATTAGATAAAATTTCATATATATATATATATATATATATATATATATATATATATATATATATATATATATATATATATATATTTTAGAGGAAATTATATGACGTACCCATTTTTTTGTCTTTTTAACATTAATATCATGTTTTTTGAATTTTTACTTTTTTGCCCATTTGTTTTTTTGTTTTTACGCTTTTTCCAGCTGAAACTGTATCTTTTTACACTTTTCTATTCTCAAGCTTTTAACTAAGTTTTTTTTTTCTTTGTTTTGAAATTTTGCATCGTCATTTTTTCTTGTCTGTTTTCCTCTTTTAATATTGCATCATTTCAATATGATGACTCTGTAATTCTTGATTTTGGCTTAAAAAATTTAGACTATACAAGTGATTTTCTTCATATAATGGAGTTGGTGGATGGGATTTTTGATTTTCTCTATCTTTGATTGCTTCTGTTTTTGGCAAATTTGAAGGGTGGCTAGATTTTAGTCTTTGGCAATTTACGCTTTTATGTTGATTGCTTCGGTTTGATGCTATTATAGTTTCAAGAAGAGAAATTAACCGAGACTTGTAGACTTGAGAAATTTGTAGATGATGATGAGTTTGTAGGAAAAGATGATTTTGAAAGGTAGCTAGTGGTTAAAGAGTGGGTTATTTCTATTCCTTTTTTTTTTTTTTTTGTTTGCACATTAAAATAATTAAAAATTATGCTAATTAAAAATTATCTAATTAATCACCACATGTCAGAGATTTAAGTTTTAAAAAATACCAATTTTGACAAGTGTCTATTGGCATAACTCTAGTTACACATGTTGATTTGCACATTTGAATAATTAGAAATTATATTAATTAAAAATTATGTAATTAAAAACTACATGTCAAAGATTCAAGTTTTAAAAAAAAAAAAATATTTGGACATGTGTCGATTAGGTATAATCCTAATCTAAATAATCAAACTTGAGTAAGAATAACATTATTAAAGAAAAATTATTGCACATTATTAAAGAAAAATATTGCTATTAAGTCTCCAAGAAGAGGAGAGCATCTATTTCTTATATATATTTAAAATTTACTTAAAATATACTCATTATACACTTGAAATAAACTAGAAATTATAACTAAAATATACTCATTATATACTGTTTACTGTGAATCCTGAAAATTGTTTATTATTTTTTTAGTATAATTTTTTTATCTAATATATACTTGATGTAATATACTTATATTTATATAATATTCAACACCCCAAAAATTTTGAAAATATATATCAAATCACAAGAGCCAATAAATTATAAGAATAAACTTTTGTAATTTAAACATTATTTTATTGAATTTATTTATATTTTAATTTTAATTTTGATGCTATAAAAAAAAATAGAAAAAAAAAGAATGTTGATTATACTTCTTCAAAGAAGAAAAAAGTTAAGGTTGTTAAGTCTTTCAATGAAGATAAAAGCATATAATTATAGTATATATTCAAAATATACCTAAACTATACTCATTATATATTTAAATATACCTAAAATATACTCATTATTTTCTATTTACTGTGAATTCTAAATTTCATTTATTATTTTTTTATATCATAATTTTTCAATCCACATAATAAAAGTAATTTTTTTTTTATTTTGAGTATATGTTTGGTCTATTTTGTTTTTGTTTTTGTTTTTTAATTTTCACATTAGAATAATTAGAAATTATAGTAATTGAAAATTATCTAATTAATCACAACATGTCAAAGATTCAAGTTTTGAAAAATATCAATTTGAAGTTGTGTGAATTGGACATAACTCTAGTTACACATGTCGATTTGCAAGTTATAATAATTGGAAATTATATTAATTAAAAATTATATAATTAATAACCATATGTTATAGATTCGAGTTTTGAAAAACATCCATTTGGATATGTGTCAGTTGATGGCATTATTCTAATTACACATGTTAGTAACTATCTAATTAATCACAATATGTCAAAGTTTAAAGTTTTGAAAAATATCCACTTGAACATGTATCTATTTGGTATAACTCTAGTTACATATACTACATATTCTTTGTATTACTTAATTGATATGGATTTTAGAGTATTAGCATTTTATATTTGTTAGGTTATATTTTGATTAATCAGAGGTTGATTTGTTGTTGATCTCAAGTTGATTATTGGTATAAATGTATATTGATTATAGGTTGATTATTACTTTTTGCATATTTTAGCATTCACATTGCTAAAATATTGATTTTTTTTTTTTCAGATGTTGATTTGTTGTTGATTGTTGATATTTTATAGTTGATTACAGGTTGCAACCTTCCTATAAAATACTAATACTAAAATATCAACATGAAAGAATTGATTTTTGTGTATTTTAGTATTAGTATTTTTTGAATATTGTAATTTCATGGAGATGATGGAGTAATTTGAGAATTAGGTTGTTTTTTGGTATTGAATACTAATAAATTCTTTCAATTCTATTGGGATTAATTAAGTGACAAAAGTAATAACTAATTTTCATAATAAATATATAAGATTCTTAAAAACAAAAAAAATATGTATATAAAAATTATGTTTGTTATTGATGGTTAGTGATACTGAAAGGTACAAGTGATGGATTTTATTAAATACTAATGACTTACATAAGTATATGTGATTTTATTATTGTAGGTGATTTATTTTGTTTATGTGAGTTTATTAAAGTATTTGAAGATAAATAAATTTTTATTTGGAAAATAAAAATAATTTTTTAATGGCTTAATTTTTTTAAGCATATATATATATATAGAGAGAGAGAGATTAATTAAAAGATGGAATATTTACAGTAGTTTCTAGCTAGAAATTAAATAGTGTGGAGAAGAGAAAGCAATGTTATTTAATACGTGGCAACTTTTTTGTGTGATACATGTTATGTTGCATGAGTTTCAGCTTTATATAACTGCAACATGTTTTGTATAGTAGAGCATAATAAAAGTAATAAATATAAAGTGCAACGTATAAAAGTTAGATTTAGAAAGTGAGAGTATATTTATAAGTGTGAAATTATTTTTAGGTATTTCTATAGAAATCCTTATTTTTTACACCAACACATTGCAAAGCACAATTATAATCACAACAAACTGAAACATCAATTATTCAATAACAAACCAAGTTGAGAAATATTAATAACAAATAATCTCCAATTTTATTTGTTAAAATATTTAACTTTTCAACTTAAAATTAAGCCAATAAAATTAATTTTCAATTTCTCTCTTTTCTTAATGCTGTAAAAAATAAATAAAAAATTTTTATAATTAACTTGTTGATTTTTAATAATTATATTAAATTCATTTGATTATTTTTTTTAATAATAATTGATAACTGTTAGATAGTTCTATTTATTTAAAAAAAATTAAATTGTCATATTAAAAATAATACTTAAATAAAATAAAATAGTAATATTTATCATCAACACCAACTAATAATAATTTTATCAAATACTTAATAAAAATTAACAATCGGTTAACAACTATATCTTTTTTAAATTTCAAACCAAATATAATGAAATTTTTTATTTATTTTATTTAAAAGAAATTTGAATTTAAAATTTTATCCAAATTGAGTTAAGTTTATCAATGCGCACTTAAATTTTTTTTTTTTTTTAATTCTTTTGCTTTGAATAAATGTATAGTGTATGAAATGTAACCTTAAAGAAACCAGTTTTTATTCTACGCAGTTAAAGATTCGAAAGTTTGAAATTCGCATACACAAAAAAAAAAAAAAAAAAAAAAAAAAGCGAGTCGGGACCACAAATTTCATGCAAAATAGGACCACTATTGATTATGAAACTACTAGTTCTGCTGCCACTCCCATTGCCATTTACCACCATTTTCATTCAATTTCAAGCTTTTATTTTTCTTTTTTCTTTTTTTTTTTTTATGTATTTGTTACTCTGATAACTCAAAGCTCAAAAATATTCTATAAAGAAAGAGTCAAAGGTCACACCTTTACCCCAATCTTAGGCTGTGACTGTGGTTTCGTATCAAATTCTGTCTTTCTTCGGATCACCACATGACCTTTTCTTAACTTCCCAAACTACCCATTATCTCCTTCTTCACAGATTTCAACTTCCATCAACAACCCACCACTAAAATCTACAAGGAAAGACAAACCCAGCTTCTCTTTTGTCTTGTCTATTTTTTTTTTTTTTCCCTTTTATGGGTCTTTTTGTCTATGTTTATCGGTTCTTTCGAAATTTACTCCTTTGACAATAAAGATAATTGTAACAATTACCCTTATCTTCTGTTTTATTGAGACACACACACTAAAATTCTTTTCAAGAAATAAATTCTTTGACTATTATGAGTTTCTTGTTTAATTTTGTTCTTTCTCTTTGCATGGTAACAAACTCTTGTGTTTAAATAATTTGTGTTTTAATTGGTGACAATTTTTAATTTTTATGTCCTTGGCTGTTGGAGCTGTGGCCAGTTCAAGTAATAGTAACAATATGGGGCTTGATGACAACAAAAATGAAGGAGCTTCTGGGGAGAAAAGTGGGGATTTGTTAACAGAAACAACTACCCAAAATGAGGATGCTGCTGAAGCTGTAGACAAATTGGGAAGGCAGATGAGTGAGACTTCTGTGGATGCTAATGAGGATGATGAAGACGAAGAGGGTGAAAGTAGCAAGATTCAGCTTGGTCCTCAATTCACCCTCAAAGAGCATATTGAGAAGGACAAGGTTTTTCTTTTTATATATTTTTTTTCTTGCGTTATACATTGTAATTATGCAAATGTGTATGTGTTTAATATACATACATATATATATATATATATATATATATATATATATATATATATATATATATATATATATATATATATATATATATATATATATATATATAATAAAAATAATAATTTATTAAGTTCAGGACGATGAGAGCCTCAGGAAATGGAAGGAACAGCTTCTTGGGACTGTAGATTTTGAAAATATTGGAGGTATTTCATATCCATTGCATTTCCTTTTTTCTTTTTTCCTTAATCAAAATTTTATTATTATTATTGGAAATTTATGTTTCTATTAGAATTTCTAGTTGTTTAAGATCTTCAAAATTTCCCCATTTACAGTTTCTGTTCACTTTGATTTTTCTATTGGTGTTGTTTATATGTTAATGCAGGAAATTTTCAATGTTCCTCCCTCTTTTGCATGCAAAACTCCTAGTATTGCTGATATTTTTCAATAAATATTGAAATTCTATTTTTTTTTAACTAAATATTTAAATTCTGCCAATTCTTTTGCAGTATTTAATTTCTATTTATTGCCAATTTTATATCCCTTTTATGAAGGACCTTGTTATATCTTGCTCTAATGTTTTCTCACTTAACGTTTAGAAATGACAGCATCTCATTGTTCTTCTATTGTGCGTTATGCTATCTGCTTGACATTGACTCAATGATGTAAAATTGGGCTGGCTACCTAATTTAAGCTATTACTTAACTTGCAAATTCTAAATAAATATTTGCCTGCTTGTTTATTGATAAGGGCATTTCATTAATGAGTCTAATCAGGTTTTCGCCATTAAGGCATTTCCTAAATCGTGTTTTGTTATGATTTATTGCAGAAACTCTTGATCCAGAGGTGAAAATTCTTAGTCTGTCAATCATTTCTCCAGACCGACCTGATATTGTTCTGTCTGTCCCTGAGGATGGAAAACCCAAAGGCTCATGGTTTACATTGAAGGAAGGTAGCCATTACAATTTGATGTTCTCCTTCCAAGTCCGCAATAACATTGTATCTGGCCTCAGGTACATCAATACTGTCTGGAAAACTGGTGTCAAGGGTAAGCTATCCATGTACTATTTCTGTCTGGGCTATGTTTCAAACACTTAAATGTCTTCCTTATAATGGTTCTTATTTCAGTTGACAGCGCAAAAGAGATGCTTGGGACCTTCAGTCCTCAGGCAGAGCCGTACACACATGTTATGCCAGAAGAGACTACCCCGTCTGGCATGTTTGCTAGAGGAACATATTCCGCAAAATCAAAGGTCAGTTTCAGCAACTAAACAGTACTTTTTCCTTTGAGTTGGTTTAATAAGATTTAATCCACTGTTAAGGATCCTTTCTTGAATCAATTAATGGCCTTTGATGTGTTATCTCAATGTGCTATTCTAGACTGAGTTATGCAGCATAGTAGAGTATAAAAGCTTTCTCTGATTAACCAAGTTTCTACTTTACATTGTACTGTCATATTCGTGGACCGAGTTAGGTTTTGATCTCCAATTAAGGATATCAACTAACTGCTTTAACGTGTTTTCCATCTCAAGTTGTCACAATATATCCTATCTAATAGACAAATTATCAAGTCAAATTGTCCCCTTTACCTTCTTATGAAGGGTGACATCCGTTCCATGTAACTTGTCTTTCCCTGTGTTAATGTGGTCCATCATTGAATTAATTGAATATATCACTGTTTTGCCACACTTGGCTAAGGTGTTGGCCCATGCTGAACTGTGTACTTAATTCTTGATGTAGACTTAAAATTTTGTAACATTTCCTTGAATTTTTTACTCTGGATTTGAATACCTTGCCATTTGTGATAACAGTCGTATGTTTGACTTCCTCAGTTTCTTGATGATGATAACAAGTGCTACTTGGAGATTAACTATACCTTTGACATCCGAAAAGAATGGGCTGCTACTTGAAGAACTTTGCGAGAAACACAATATTCTTTGAGATCACCCTTTTCTTTTCAGCTGATGTCTGCCTTTGTTAGCTTCCAAATTTCCCCTTTAGACCATATTTAATTATTTCTTGCAACAATTATATTAACATCCACAATTGAGATGGAGAAAATTCAATTGGTATTGCTTTTAATAAATGGAGAGCTTAGCCTGTCATTGTAGGTACATTTTCTCTTTTAACACTTGCAGATTAAAATCCTGAACAGGAGTAAAGTCGCCAGATTGTTTATGAGCAGGTTGGGCTCCATTTATTTAGTAGGTAACAAATCAATGGTATATTAGGACTGTTGAGGGATATTATTAGAAAGCAGTGTAGGGCATGTGGGCTTGATTTTGTTTGAACTTTGATTATATTGTATTTTTTCTTTATTTCCATGCTTTAGCTGCTGCTATATGCTAAAGTTAGCTCAGACTTACTTTTAGTCCACCTAATATTAATTATCCTTTTTGTTCATCTTTTCTTCTGAATCCTTAATTTAGTTCTATCTTTTCTTTCCTGCTTTGATGTCTGCATGTGTATTGCTCTTCTTTGGGTATTGTACTATATTGTAATAATGCAATGGGGCGGGGCAGTTTTAAGATTCTTATCTACACCCAGGGAATTGTCAGGGCAAAGGCGAGGGTGGGATAAATCGGGTACAGGGTAGATGCATATTAGGATGAGAATCTCCATTTATATTTTTATAATTTTATTAATGTTAAAATTTCATAATTTATATATTTTGACAAAATATTATTAGATATATTTAAGTTAAATTTTATATATTATTAATAAATATTTAAAAAATAATAATATAATTAAATACTTAATGATATAATTTTAAAGGAAAAAAACACACACACACATATATATATGTGTGTGTGTGTATGTGTGTGTAAGGCGGGAATTGGGGTGAGAGATTCAATCTCATCCCTGCCCCCACTCTATTATCATAGGTGGAATGGAAATTTTTCGTCGGGTTTGGTGCTGAACATAAACTCTCTTTCAAAGCAGATTGGGTTTTGCTATCTCCATCGTATTGCTTTTAGCTAATTCTTATCATATTTTCTAACCTATGCACAACTAAGCTAATTACAGCAGCTACTATACCAACAATACACAAAACGTATTAGTATTACTTGAGTTGAGTGTTAGCATTAGTTTAGTTGATAAGGGAATTTTATTTTTCATTTTATTTGTAAAAGCTTAATTTGGTCAAATTACAAGCGATATGATTTTTTCTTTTATAAATTTTCTAATTCTGGTACGTGTAAATATGTTTTCATAATGAAATCAAGGAGATGAATTTAATATAATCTGCAAAAATTATTTAGTATTACAATTCTATCAGAAATTAAAAAGATAAATTATATGTTAATTAACATTTAGTTTGATCCCATGAATGTTATGATTACTAGTTATTCATTATCTAACAGGCATCATGAAGTAATGCCCTACAAATTAGCAAAGCCTTTACAATCAAGCTTAATACTGGAGTCATTATTTCATTTTTAAAATCATAAATGGTCTACCTTCTTAATCACACTTACAAAGCTAATAATCAATTGTTATTATTAATTACAAATTAATCATTTTTTAAACCCAAACTTCACTCTTAAACATATCTAATTACAAATTAACTTTATATTCTTTTATTCCAATTAAAAAAAGACCATTTATTCAATAATTTAAGTGATATAAGAAGAAGGCATGCTTATCATATTATTATGGTTTAATATATATGTTTTCATATATATTAATTTGAAGAGTGGAAATTAAACTAATTTTAAAACTTATGATACTATACTATTAATTTAATTTTCAAATTCAGTTGGAAATCAATTGGGTTCTCCAATTTTATGAATATGATAAACCACTAAAAATCGCATTAATGGCTCCATTATTCAAATTGTGAAGTCAGATGGTTTAATTAACTTCAATTGAAATTTAAAAATTAAATTAAAAATATAATAATATAAATTTAAGGATCAATTTGATTTTTTGATCTTTTAATTAATAACATTTTGTGACTTAGTGAGTGTCTGGCAAAGTTTTTTTTTTTTTTTATTTTATTTAATGTAATTGTTATCTTTTTTATTCCTAATAGCTGCATCAAACACCACAACACCCCCCAACCCCCTTTTTTATTTTTTTGTGATAGTTGTTAACTATTAGATAATCAAATAATTGTTGTTTACAAAAGTTTCAATTTGGAACTTTTTTGAAATAACTCTTACTTGTTTAAATAAAAAGATTAAATTATCTATTAAAAATAATATTAAATAAAAAGATTATATAAATATAAATATTTATCCTTAATTTTACCAAACACTTAGACTCCTTTTAGTTTAGTTGTTCGTAATATTATTTTTAATAGTAGCTGATTATTGTTAAATATTTGGCAAAATTATTTCAAATTAAAACTTTTATAAAAAAACAACTATTTGACTACCTAAGAACTGATAACTATCACCAAAAAAAAAAAATTCAAATGGAGTTGATGCAGTTGTTGAGAACAAAAAGCTAATAGATGCATCAAAAAATTTGCCAAACACCCACTTAACAACATCTAGCTACCAATTATCAGCTATCAGTAATAGTTGTTACGAACAGCTAAACCAAATGGAGCTTTAGAGCAAAATTGCTTATAAAATTTTAAATTAGAATAGAATTAACATAAAAAATGAGTATAATTGCAAAAATGTGCAAAATTTAGAGTAAATTTATCAATTAGGTCTATTATTATTATCTAGTTACGAGCTTGTGCACAATTTTAATATTTTTATGACTAAATTATTATTTAGTCTTTGAGATTCGATATAATTAATTAACTCGTCTTTATTGTTTGAGAAACTAATTAATTAGTCCTTCAGTTTTGGCTCTATAAGACTATTTAGTCATTTCTTTTAATATATATATATATATATATATATATATATATATATATATATATATATATATATATATATATATATATATATATATATATATATATATATATATATATGGTCTAGGGTGATACTTTTCATCCTTGAAGAGCATTCCAAGAAATTGGGTTTCTTCTTTTGCCAAGTGCATTTTTAAAACTGACAGCATTACTCTATATCTTTTTGTTATCTCTATGAAATTGTTGAGTAGCTGTACATGACTGGCTTTGTCTTCAGAAAATAATAAGACACCATTCTATATGGAGATCATACATTCATTATGCCCTATCTCAACATTCAAACAAACACAAGTCTTTAAACAAGACTAGGCCTCTTAGAATGTATAGTTTTGTTCAAAAGATCATTAGTTAGATTATCAAAAGTTTCATAGAGGTTCCACTTGTAGTGGCAACTATGAAATCAATTATAATCTCAGATAAATATTAATTAATATCTTAAAAGACTTAAGAAGAGAAACAAGAGAATTTAGAAACTCATGATTTTTATTTCACACTAGGCAAGAGCTAAAGGGTTCTCTGCCTTCTTCATTACAAACTAGCTCCTTATATAGAGGATGGAGCTCATATTAAAAAATAAAGAGTACATACATAATTATTAAAGTTACAATCCACTAATTCTATTTTACAATTCATACAAACTTTTATAAAGTAGACAACTCACTTTTATTTTACAACTTTAATAAAGAAGCACCTTTTATTTTTTGAAAGGCTCGTGACTTGGAGATAAGCTGGGGTTAGAGTCAGAGTCATCATCCAATAGTTCTTCTATCACATTGAAGTCTAAATCATCTTCATTATTATGTTATCCAAGTGTAAAGTCATATGGATATTGTGAATCCATTATCAAATGGTCCATAGTCTTTCAACTGGGTCAAAAGTATCATCAAATGGACAGAGGACTTGTCTGCTGGTACCATAGTAAATTTATTGTCTATACTGGTTGTTCCATTCTTCTTTGAGGTCTATTATTTTTCTGTAGTACTCAGGAGGATATGACATCTATGGTGCATTTAGTTCAATAGGGGGCCAAAATTCTTCCATTGGAGAACTGTTTAATCCACACATGAAGTGTTGGAATTGGACAAAATCTTCAGAGTGTTCCCTGCAATACTTGCTCACAGAATAAGGATAGGATTTATAGATGAAATATACTAGAATAACTCTGAGTTCAGTGTGGTCTTTATCAATGATTTGAGGAGTCCATTTTCTGTGGATAATGATAAGACTTGTTATTTCTCTAATTTGTTCACCATTAAATTTTTTTATACTCTTTTGTGAGTATATTTTCCTAATCTTGCAAAGGTGCAAATCATTCCAGAAAAGTAATAAAGGTGAGTATTGTTCATTGCCTTTCTACGGAGGACTATCAGATAAGTCTTGAACTCAAAGGGCTGGACTTCCATTGCAATGTGATTAGTATGGCAAAAATACCATAGGAAAATAATAAATTCTTTTAGCCACATCCAAAAATTGTTGACAAAAAATTTCATGAAGGTAAATGGTCTGAGGAAGGGATATGTTGGGTGAATGGCAAGTCTTCTAATAAAGAAGGTTCCATATTTTCTGATGAGGAGTGCTTGGTATGAAAAGGTTTTTTCATGAGCTAAATCATGAAAAGCTTTTTCAGAAATATTTTCTTGAACTTCAAGGGGAAGGTTATTGATGAAAGGGTATCCAATGTCTAAGGAAGATGGAACTGAAGATGAAGATGCCATAAAGACAAGTAGACTAGTTTTTACTAAGCTAACAAGTGATATTGAGAAATTATCTGGTCTGGATAAGAAATCTGGTATTAGATTTTTATCTCCCTTGATATGCTTAACATCAAATTTATAGCGAGAAAACTATTCATTCCATCTGAGTAATTGAGGATGAGGAAGAATCTTTCCTTTGAACTGTAACATCTTGGGAAATGAAGAACAGTCCATAATAATAGTGAAGTGATGGCCGATGAGGTGGAATTCAAATTTCTTTATCCCATTCTTTATAGCTAGGATTTCTTTGAAAGTGAAATGATAATGGAGTTCAAAATCTTTAAACTTTCCACTGCCATAAGCACAGATTTGTCTTTTTCCATCACATTCTTCTAAAAGTATTACTCTCTAAAATTTGTCACTAGCATCTGTCTGCAAAAATCTTTTTCCTGTAGAGGGAATATGAAGAGGTGGCAAATTTTGTAACTCTTTTTTTAAAGTTTGAACTGACTTTGTTTGCTTATCTGTCCATGCAGGAGCATTTTTTTTTAGCATGCATCTTAGTGGACTTGCTTTTTTAGTAAAGTGAGGGACAAAATACCTGAGATAATTTGCAATCCCCAAGAATTATTGAATTTGCTTATGGGTGAGATTCTCATCAAGAAACTTTAATAATTCAGATGTGATATATGGTCTAGGGTGATACTTTCCATCTTTGAAGAGCATTCCAAGAAACTGGATTTCATCTTTTGCCAAGTGCATTTTTGAAGCTGATAGCATTACTCCATATCTTTTTGTTATCTTCATGAAACTATTGAGTAGCTATACATGATTGGTTTTGTCTTTAGAAAATAATAAGACATCATCAATATAGATTAATAAGCTATGGAGCAGAGGCTTATAAATTTTGACCATTGCCTTCTGGAATAGAGATGAGCAACTTTGAGATCGAATGGCATGACTGTCTATTGATAATGATGATTAGGGATACATAAAACTATTTTGTATCTGTCTTCAGGTTTAATTCCTAATTGTCAAAATCCTGTTTTGAGATCAAACTTTGAAAAAATTCTTGCAGAGGACAAATGGGTGAATAGAGATGAGATCTTTAGGAGTGGAAACTTGTCATCTTTAAGAAAATGATTCAAAGGCTGATAATCAATTACTAGCCTTTTCTTGTTCCTCATTTGTTCTGCTCTCTTCTTGACATAAAATGCTTGGCACGCCTAATCTGATTTGGTTGACTAAATTAAACCTTGAGAAATTAACTAAGAACATTCTTTAACAGCTAACTGTAAATCTTCTAGGGTCATTCCTAGATGAGTTGCCTTGGTTGGATTAACATCCTCATTTTGTTTGAATGGAAGAGAGATGAAGAACTCTAGATTTTTCCATAGGGAGAAGGATGTTTGAATTCTGTGTGACAATCAGCACAACAACTTTGTACTAATTTTTTTTTGAATTTCTTCAAACTTTGGATTGAATGGGTTAGGAACAAAGAAGGAATGTTGGTGTAAGATTGGAAGTATTTTTTGTATCTGATGCCATTTGGAAGGATATGTAGATTTTTCATTTTCTAAGAAATGTCAAAACCAAGAACAAGATCTTTATCTTGAAGTGAACATCCTAAGCAATAATCCCAAATGTGACATCCTGGCAAGAATTGAATCTTAACAGGATTTTTGGTGATGCATTCAGTTGGAAAAACATTTCCATTTGCTGCCTTGAAATACTCCTTATATGGTTTCCAATATTTAGGCGAAAGGACAATAGGATTCATCATTGTCTTGTGAGCACCAGTATCCATGAAAGCAATTGCCTTGATAGGCCTCGCATACTTTTTAGGGTACAAATGAACATAAACCAAAAGAATTGGATGGATTGACTTTTGAATAGCCAATGAATAAGGTTCAGCTGAATAAATTAAACTGTAGTGATCATCATCTTCAGAAGAGTAGTCTTCCATTGCAAAAAGACTTTCTGGGGAGTCTTTATCATCTTCTGAGGACAGTGATTCAACATCAACATCTTCAAGATCAACAGGTGTGATATGTTGGATGAGTTTGGCTGCTTGCTTTGGTTTGTTTGGATAATTTTTTGCATAGTGCCCTTTTCTTCCACACAAATAATATTTGTCTGTCTTTTTTCATCTGTACCTTTGTTTCTTGAAAAATCTGTAACCCTTCTTGGATTTCTTTTTGACATGGTGGCCTTTCGATTTAAAGAAAATGTTTCTTTTTCTTATTTGAAGGACATTCACAATTCTTGTCTTTGCATTTTATATAACGATCTGGCTTATAACAAGCATTCTTCAACATAGGATCTTTATGTTGTTTGAGGGTCTGTTTGAAGAGACGATGAGTATCACATGTCTTATTCAAGGATCTGATCATGACTTGGTATATTTGCCTAAGTGTCAATTCTATTAAAGTCTGATTGCGATATTAGAGAGTATTGTGGATTGCTAATTCGAATGGTTCTTGTGAAGAAGTCACAAAGGCTTACTTCAAATCAAAATTGGCTAATCCCTTAAGCTCATAAAACTTCTTGGATATATTATGGAAGTGTTTATCAAGATCTTACTTCTAGAGAGAAAAACATTTCATCTTGAGATAATCTTTTGTAATGTTTTCAACATCCTCTATAGGCATTCCCACAAATTTTATTTAAATTTGATATATAAATTTAGCAATAGTTGAAAACACTAATTAAGCCTTTACAAAGTCTCTAAGATTGATCCACCAATCCACAAGTCTGTCAACACATTTATGGATGAAGTCTTCAATAGCTTGTCTTTGTGATATCTCTAGTTTGGCAATTTGAACTTCAAGCTAAGCCCTGAACTCCTTAATCTGTATGAATAATGATCAGGAGTAATATCATCCAAAGTAAAATACTGAGATGATTTAGTATTTACTTTAGGAAAATATTTTTCAGGAAAAGTGTAAGTTTTTGGAGGGAAAGAGTAAGTAGGTTCCTGTGTATTCATAGGTTCTGGATTTGTATCTCCATAGTATTCTGATACTCGAGGGCCAGTAGACTGTGGAGGATTATTAGCTGTGGATGACTCTGGTTCTGCCATAAAGGTTTATTGCATTAAAGGTTCTTCTTCTTATTTTGAACCAATAGTTTCAAATTCTTCTTCTAAAGAGCTAGAAGAATCTTCTGAGGAAAGTTCTTGTGACATCATAACAGCCTAATTTGGACTTTTTTCTGAATCCAAACATTCATTAAGGAAGTTTGTTAAAGGGTTCATCATGAAATGTGATGGAGGTGTCTGTTTTGGGTCAAGATTCATGGGAGCTTTTATTGGTTGTTTTTGTGGATCAGGTGTTTGGGATTCTTTTGTTTGTGGTGGCTTTGGTTATGGTGGCATTGAGTCATCAGATGAGGATAAAGATGTTTTTGGTTTAAAAGGAGGCTTTAACTTTTCTTTTCTTTTGACCATTTCAACATTATAGCCAAATTGTTCAAGATCTACAAGTGAAGGTGTTGGTAAAGTGTTTTGGGTCATCTTGGTGTGAGGTTTTTTAGAAAAAGGTTGAGAACTGTTTTCTTTCATGGCTTTTTCCAAGGCTGTTATTTGTTGTTTCAAATTTTCAATTTCAATTTCTTTTTAGATGGTACTTTCTTATTAACCCTCTTTCTTTCATGGCTTTGATTTCTTCAATTTTGACTTCCAATTGTGACTATAGCGAGGGATAAAGATTATGTGCTACTTTTGACTGGCTAGTCACCTTTGTATCTAGATTGTTGGCTTGATGAGAAATTTGCTCTACCCAAGTTTCAATTCTTTTGAGAACTCTATTTTGAGTCTGAGCATTATCTATTTGCCAATTAAGTACTGCTTCAGTCAATGATACTGAAAGAGGCTTTCCTTAGCATTAACTCCAACTAGATTCTTGATGTAAGGAGTAGTTCTTACATTGGTGTTGGAATTTGTAGAATCTGCCACTAAATAGAAATCTTCTTAATATTAGGAAGTAAATGGATGATACATGTAATAAGTTGGAATAGGGTTTAAAACTGACTCTTTATGAATGACTTTAAAAGCCTGCTTATAACAAGGCAAAGGAACTTTTTTACTGGCCTTATTTGGTTGAAACCAATTATCTTCATGTGAAGGTAAAGATGGCTTAGAATATCCTGTTGCAGAAGGAGGAATATAATCTGGTGACAATAAGTGAGCAAATTGGTCAATTGATAAGGCCGAAGAGCCCTCATCATCATCCTTCTTTCGATAAGCCTGATTCATGCATCTAGCTATAATAGATCTTACTTTTTGCTTTTCTTTGTAAGGATCTCCTTCTTCCAGAAAAGATTTATAACAATATCACAATCACACTTGTCCTAATAACAATGGTTATCTCTTTTAAAAGCATGAATTGGTCTCCTATGTTTGTCAAAAGCCACTATGAGGACATTCTCTTCCTAGGGCCAAGAAGAAATCATAAATTGAGTGGGAAAGGTTGATGGTACTAGAGGAGCTTCAGACATGGAGTTTCTATCATAAACAATCTCAACAAACTTGTCCTTTTTTGAAATGAAAATTGGCTGAGTGGACTGAAGCGATCTGGAGTTTTCATGAAGCTTCTCATAATTGGTTACCCATTTCTAAGGTAATAACTTCATCAAATCATCTCTGGGAATCGACCTTGGAATGTGAAGATAAGTAGGATTATTTTCTAAATATGTTATAATATGAATAGCCTTATTAGGAAATGGAAGACTAAGATCTATAGCATGATTCTAAATCTTGTAGATCAATTGATAATGGAGTGTAGTTGCTATAACATCAGTAACTTGAGGTGCTCCTGTAATCTAAATTTGGACTTTTAAGGCAAAAAAGACATGTGGGTCATTGAAAGCTAAGTTAAAATTAAGTAATATAGTGAAAATCATTGTTCCTGCATTCAAAGTAGTCTCAACAGTGCCAATTATAGCATCTTGGTACTTGAGATACCTTGTATCAAACAAAGAAATTCTTGCTGACACAAGTAGACCTTTTCTTCTATGGTAAGTATATTCTAGTCTAATGGTTCCAAAATGGATATGAGTAAATCCATTTGCCAACCATTGAGTTAGCAACTCATAAGGAAGTTGGAGATCTACAAATTATTCCTATCCCATTGCTTTTATAGGACATTGATCAAAAGTTGAAGATTGAACATACTCCTTAATTTCTTTAGGAGTTCTTCTGATTAAAGTTCTAATGCTACGAGTCCAGGAGGACTTAGATCTAGAGAAAGCATCATAAGGATTTAAGAAAGGAAGAGAAGTATCTTGGATTTTTCAGGTTTCGGAAAGGTAATTTATTTCATAAAGAAAATCTATCTTTTTGCCAATAGATTTCTTATAACTAGGAGAGGCAAGTAAAGAAATTAGAGCAAGAATTATAGGTGAGTTTTTAGGAAGAGGAGGAGGAGTAAAGTTTTCCATGACTATGAAGCTTCTCTTCTATCATCAGTTAAAATATTAATCAATGTTCATAACAGTGAGGCTCTGATACCATTCTGTATGAAGATCATACATTCAATTATGCCTTGTCTCAACATTCAGATAAACACAAGTCTTTAACTCTACTCCTCCTCCTTCTCTTGAAAACTCACCTATAATTCCTGCTTCAATCACCTTACCTACCTCTCTTAATAATAAGAAATCTATTGGCAAAAAGATAAATTTTCTTTATGAAATAAACTACCTTCCTGAAACCTGCAAAATCCAAGATATTTCTCTTCCTTTCTCAAATCCTTATGATGCTTTCTCTAGATCTAAGTCCTCCTGGACTCGTAGCATTAGAACTTTGATAAAAAGAACTCCTAAAGAAATTAAGGAGTATGTTCAGTCTTCAACTTTTGATCAATATCCTGTAAAAGCAAGGGGACAGGAATAGTTTGTAGATATTCAAATTCCTCATGAGTTCCTAACTCAATGGTTGGTAAATGGATTTACTCATATCCATTTTGGAGCCATTAGACTGGGATGCACTTACTAAGGAAGAAAAGGTCTACTTATGTCAGTAAGAATTTCTTTGCTTGATGCAAGGTATCTCAAGTACCAAGATGCTGTAATTGGCACTATCGAGACTACTTTGAATGTAGGAACGGTGATTTTCACTCTATTACCTAATTTTAACTTAGCTCTCAATGACCCATATGTCTTTTTTGCCTTAAAAATCCAAATTTAGATTACGGGAGCACCTCAAGTTGCTAATTCTATAGCAGCTACTCTCCATTATCAATTGATCTACAAGATCCAGAATCATGCTATAGATCTTAGTCTTCCATTTTCTAATGAGACTATTCATATTATAGCAGATTTAGAAAATACTCCTACTTGTCTTCACATTCCAAGGCAAATTTAGAGAGATGATTTGATAAAGTTATTACCTGAGAAATGGGTAACCAATTATGAAAAACTTCATGGAAACTCCAAACCACTTCAGTCCATTCAGCTATTTTTCATTTCAAAAAAGGATAAGTTTATTAAGATTGTTTATGACAGAAACTCTATGTCTAAAGCTCCTCCAGCACCATCAACCTTTCCCACTCAATTTATGATTTCTTCTTGGTTCCAAAAAGAAAATGTCCCCATAGTGGCTTTTGATAAACATGGGAGACCAATTTATGCTTTTGAAAGAGACAATCATTATTATTGGGACAAGTGTGATTGTGATAATTGTTATAGATCTTCTCTAGAAGGAGATCCTTATAGAGAAAAGCAAAAAGGAATATCTATTACAGCTAGATGTATGAATCAGGCTTATTGAAAGAAGGATGATGATGAGGGCTCTTCGACCTTATCAATTGACCAATTTGCTCACTTATTGTCACCAAATTATATTCCTTCTTTTGCAACAGGATATTCTAAGCCATCTTTACCTCCAGATAAAGATAATTGGTTTTGACCAAAGAAGGCTAGTAAAAAAGTTCCTTTACCTTATTATAAGTAGGCTCTTAAAGTCATTCATAAAGAGTCAGCTTTAAACCTTGTTCCAGCTTGTTACATATATCATCTATTTACTTCCCAATATGAAGAAGATTTCCCTTCACTGGCAAATTCTACAAACTCCAACAACAATGTAAGAACTACTCCTTACATCAAGATTCCAGTTAGAGTTAATGCTGAAGGAAAGCCTCTTTCAATATCACCAGCTGAAGCAGTACTTAACTGGAAAATAGATAATGTTGAGGCTCAAAATAGAGTTCTCAAAAGAATTGAAACTTGTATAAAGCAAATTTCTCATCAAGTCAACAGTCTAGATACAAAGGTGACCAGCCAGTTAAAAGCAACACATAATCTTTATCTCTTGCTATTGTCACAACTGGAAGTCAAAATTAAAGAAATCAAAGCTATGATAAAAGAAAGAGGGTTAACGGGAAATTTCCATCAAAAAGAAGCTGAAATTGAAAAAATGAAATAGCAAATAATAGCCTTGCAAAAAGCCATAAAAGAAAATAGTTCTCAACCTTTTTCTAAAAACCTCAAACCAAGACGACCCAAAACACTTTACTAACACCTTCACTTGCAGATCTTGAACAATTTGGCTATAATGTTAAAATGGCCAAAAAAAAAAAAAAAGTTGAAGCCTCCTTTTGAACCAAAAACATCTTTATCCTCATTTGATGACTCAATGCCACTAGAACCAAAGCCACCACAAACAAAAGAATCCCAAACACTTGATCCATAAAAACAACCAATAAAAGCCCCCATGAATCTTGACTTGAAATAGACACCTCCATCACATTTCATGATGAACCCTTTAACAAACTTCCTTGATGAATGTTTGGATTCAAAAAAAAGTCCAAACCAAGCTGTTATGATGTCACAAGAACTTTCCTCAGAAGATTCTTCTAGCTCTTCAGAAGAAGAATCTAAAACTATTGGTTCATAATCAAAAGAAGAACCTTTAGTATAACAAACCTTCATGGCAGAACCAGAGTCATCCACTGCTAATAATCCTCTATAGTCTACTGGCCCTTGACTATCAGAATAATATGGAGATTTAAATCCTGAACCTATAAATACACAGGAACCTACTTATTCTTTCCCTCCAGAAGCTTACACTTTTCCTAAAGAATATTTTCCTAAAGTAAATACTAAATCATCTCAATATTTTAATTGGATGATATTACTCCTAATAAGTACTCACACAAAATTAAGAAGTTCAAGCTTGGCTTGAAGTTCAAATTGCCAAACCAGAGATATCACAAAGACAAGCTATTAAAGACTTCATCCATAGATGTGTTGGCAAACTTGTGGATTGGTGGATCAATCTTGGAGACTTTGCAAAGGCTCAATTAGTGTTTTCAATTGTTGCTAAATTTATATGTCAAATTCAAATAGAATTTGTGGGAATGCCTACAGAGGATGTTGAAAACATTATAAAAGACTATTTCAAGATGAAGTGTTGTTCTCTCCAGAAGAAAGATCTTGATAAACATTTCTATAGTATGTCCAAGAAGTTTTATGAGCTTAAGGGATCAGGCAATTCTGATTTGAAAGCCTTTATGACTTCTTTGCCAGAACCATTAGAATCAACAATCCACAATACTCTCCAAGATCCCAATCAGACTCTAGCAAAATTGACACTTGGGAAAATATGCCAAATCATGATCAAATCCTTGAACAAGATATGTGATACTCATTGTCTCTTCAAACAAACCCTCAAATGACATAAAGATCCTATGTTGAAGAATGCTTGTTACAGGCCAGATCTTTATATCAAATGCAACAACAAGAACTATGAACGTTCTTCAAACAAGAAAAAGAAACATTTCTTCATATTTGAAGGCCGCCATGGCAAGAAGAAATCCAAGAAGGACTACAAATTTTTCAAGAAATGAAGGTAAAGAAGAAAGAAGACAGACAAATGTTATTTGTGTGGAAGAAAAGAGCACTATGCAAAAAATTGTCCAAACAAACCAAAGTAAGCAGCCAAACTCATCCAACATATCACACCTATTGATCTTGAAGATGTTGATGTTGAATCACTCTTCTCAGAAGATGATAAAGACTCCTAGAAAGTCTTTTCGCAATAAAAAACTACTCTTTCTGAAGATGATGATCACTATAGTTCGATTTATTCAGCTGAACCTTGTTCATTGGCTATTCAAAAATCAATTTATCCAATTCCTTTGGTTTATGTTCATTTGTATCCTGAAAAGTATGTGAGGCTTGTTAAGACAATTGCTTTCATGGATATTGGTGCTCACAAGACAATGATGAATCCTATTATCCTTCCGCCTGAATATTGGAAACCACATAAGGAATATTTCAAGGCAGTATGTGGAAATATTTTTTCAACTGAATGCATCACCAAAAATCCTATTAAGATTTAATTCTTTCCAGAATGTCACATTTGTGATTATTGCTTGGGCTGTTTACTTCCAAACAAAGATCTTGCTCTTGGTTTTGATATTTTCTGGAAAATGAAAAATCCACATATCCTTCCAAATGGAATCAGATACCAAAAATACTTCCAACCTTACACCAACATCCCTTCTCTGCTCCTAATCCATTCAATCCAAAGTTTTGAAAAAATTCAAAAAGAATAATACAAAGTTGCTGTGCTAATTCTCACACAGAATTCAATTAATTTGACGTACAAAAATATATTTATGTAAAACAAAAATTAATGAATGATTTCATGTAAATTATTTTTTTTATGAGATAATTTTATAGAAAGGTAATTTTTAAGAGAATTATTTAATAATCTTAAAAAAAATATTTTATAAATGATTAAAAAAATTTAAATTTACATATTTATGACTCCAATACTATGAAAATAAAGTTATTGATTGGTACTCTACTTTTTCTTTTACTTGAAGATGAAAAATAATATTTCTGTCGTAACAGTATGAGAATACCAAGTGTCTTTTGTGCATTGAAAGTGCAAGGAAAGACCACCAAATTATTAGTAAAAAACTAAAAATAAACACTTGGAACGTATCAAGTTGAAAGGTGACTAGTAACTACTCTCGATGCTTACCTCTCATCTCCCCCTATATCTTAAATTTTCTGTCTTCTTGGTCTATTTATTTTCACATTGATGTGTATATATACATATACGTAGTATCTTCTCATTTAGCTACCTTTTACTTCACATTTTCAACCATCCAACCTCTTAGGCCTTAGCCTTTCTTTCTCACCCTTTATTTTCTTATATATATATATATATATATATATATATATATATATATATATATAAATAGAAACTTCTATTATTGGTAGGTTTATATTTAAATATTTAATTTACTTCTTAAACAACTTGTTAAATCCAAGTTAATTTATAGTGTTGCATTATCAAGTACTGGCTTTATCACATTGTATTGGTTAATTTCCTATTATAAAGTTTTAGCATTGCCCATATTATGTGATTTTGAAGATTTACATTAAAAAAAAAAAATTCCACGTGCTTCAGCAATAAGTTTTTTTTTTTAATAAGTTTTGAACCATTGTTAATGAGATGAGAAGTATTTTAAATATAAATTTTCTCCAAGTAGACTTTTGTTTATGGGTTGAATATAAATTTAAAATATATTAAATTTTTGAAAGATATGACTACAGTTGATCACTCTACCATTAAATTATCGAGGAAGAACCCCCTTTAGAAAATCAACCTTCATAGTTTGTTAATTCAATTATTGAGTGATTTTTTTTTTTTTTTTTTTGTCAAATGGATTTAATTACTTTCCACTTTATTGATTAAAATTTTAAATTTATAACAACATTTGAGAAGTAATTTTAAAATATATTATTCAAATATGGGCAATGTACCTTTTTCTCTTTTTTTTTTTTTAGCAGGGAAAGGAAAATCAAATCTGAGTTTTTTACCTACTGTATATATACTTACTATTAGGCTATATCTTGGCATGCATGGGCAATATACTTTTGAATTTATCTAAAAGAAATTTAATTTTTGCAAATTCACAAATGATAAGATATTTTTGAGTACTTTAAAAAAAATCCTTAGAAGTTAAAATTCATTTTCATGAGAAACAACTTATTTAAGCTAAAATTAAAGGACATTCATGAGAAAAGAAAATGTGTACATATATTTATATATATATATATATAAGTTTTTATGATTTGACTTTAAAATAAAACTTTAACCCTAGGATTAGTAAGCTAAATCATTTGGTTTAGCAGCATGTAAAGAGACCCTTAACCTAAAAGCAAGCAACTAGCTAGTTAATGTTGATGATAGTGATATACATGATTAATGTTAATTAAAACAAGACTCATGTGCATAAAATCAATATCCTAACAACTAATTTGTTTGGTCTTGAAATTGCCCCAAGACCTTCCTTGACTATGAGACAATTCTCACCTCCCTCAGTTAAATTATGATTGATGGTTATTCATAGATTAGTCTATGCCCAATTTGACTGCAAATTTTTATGAGCTCAATCACATGCCTCCCTGCACCCAATTTAGCTTAAACAATAGTACTAATAAACACCATTATTTATTTTAGTTGATAAATCAGATGTAACTGGTGAGTCAAATTTATTTTTTAATTTGTTTATTAAAATTTAAAAGTTAAAATCACTCTATAAAAAGATAATTTTTTTATAAACTTTATAATATGATAATATAAATGATTTGTTTGTTTCATTAAAATTTTAATACAACATGTAAAAATTAATTTATAAAATAGATAATAGCTATTCAGCATTTGGATACTATTTCTTAGTTTCTTTCTAAGTATAATAATATTAACACATGTCATCTTATTGTAAATTCATGAAGAGAAAGATATTCTCATAATTAAATATGATTTAAAAAATAAATAAAATGAAGCAAAGACGATAATCCAGGTTTGGTTTATTGAGCACAATGATTTTCGTTTTTATTTTTTTAACCCACCAACAATCTTATTATGAAAAGGAATTCCTTATTATTTTTGTTTATAATATAACGCAAGGGTTATTATGTCATATACAAGAAAACTATGCTAAACAAAGAAAGAACGTAGTGTAAAATAATATGTAGTTGTTCACTATAGTACAAAATATATTCTAACACCCCTTCAAACTCAAGATGGTAAAACCAACTTGAGTTTGATAAGGAGATCCCAAAATCATCCGAAAATATGAAATTTTATGTAGATGTCAGCAGCCTTGTCACAGAAGAAACATGGTATAGTTGTAGAGTACCTCGAATTAAGTGTTGCTGAATAAAATGACAATAATTTTTTATATGTTTAGTGTGCTTATGAAAAATATTATGTGTAATGTGCATAGAAATATGATTGTCATAGTGTAGTGGTTGGGGTGAAATGCTAAATCCCCATATCAGATAATAACTGCAACAACCAGAGAAGTTCAAAAATTGTATTAGCAAGAACACGATATTTCGACTTAGTGCTAGAACTAGAAGTGACAGTTTGTTTCTTACTTTGCCGAGAAATAAAAGAGTGTCCAAGTAAAAAAGCAATAATCAGTGATGGAATGATGATCAATTAGATCACCAACCCAATCAGCATCAGAATATCCAGAAAGAACCATAGATGAAGTAGATGAAAAATGAGTTCCATGGAATAGAGTGCCTTTAATATACTAAAATATATGGAGAATTGTAGTAAAATAAGTACTCTAATGTACAGATATAAATTGACTGATAATATGAACAACATAGGCAATGTCAAGTTGAGTGACTATGAGATAAACTAAACATCCAACCAATTGCCTATAAAGAGTAGAATAAGAAATATGAATACCATCCATAGGTGTGAATTTCACATTAGATTCGAAGAGGGTAGAGTCCACCTTAGTATTAGTGAGTCTAGCTTGAGAAAACAAATCAAATATATATTTAGCTTGGGGTAAATAATACCCATCAGATATTAAGGATACCTCTAACCCAAGGAAGCAACTAAGAGAACCTAAATTCTTCATCAAAATGCCATCTAAGATAATTCTGCAACTCAAAAATGCCAATTGTTTCACCATCAGTAATAATCATATCACCCACATAAAGTAATAGTAGAACTAGACTTTTATCAGTGCAACATATAAACAAAGCAGAGTCATAGGAACTAGTACAAAAATCAAGTTGACTAATGATAGTATTAAAAACTTGGCATACTAAACTCAAGAAGCTTGTTTGAGACTATAAAGTGCATGCCATAGACAACAATTCTTATGTTGAGGATGAGAGTAACTAGGTGGTTGCTGCATAAAAACCTCTTCATTAAAATCACCACTAAGAAAGGCATTCTTAACATCCATCTAAAGGAAAGACCACTGTTCAATAGCTGCAATAACCAATAATTTGCGAATGGATGTGAGATGAGCTACAAGAGTAAAAGTTTCTTCATAATCAATGTCATACTCCTAAGTGTACCCTTTAGCAACCAAATGGACTTTATATCATTTAGCAGAACCATTAGGATAAGTTTTACTCTTATAAAACCATTTTCAACTAATAGGGGTCCTATTAGGAGGAAGATCAACTAGATTCCAAGTATAAGTTTTCTCCAAAGCTTATATTTCTTCAATCATAACTTGATACCAAAGAGGGTCAATACTAGCCTCACAATAAATATGAGATTTATGCAGAGAAATAATGGCAAAAAAATAATTATAATTATGGAGATAACGAGGAAATTCTCTTACTCGAGTAGAACGGCAAGAACAAAAGGCACAGGACCAAGATCAACAGGCAGAGGCACAGGATTAGCAATCGAAACATCAACAATTAGAGAAGCTGTTATTGCAAGAATATTATTTGGTTTACCAAAAGTAGTTGCATTAGAATTAATAAACAATTCTATAGAAGAATTAGTGAAAAAATAATGGAGAAGCAGAAGGAGAAATATGAAATTTGATCAATGTGGAAAACATAGTGTCCTAAAAAATAACATGTCTAGAGTCACGAACGCACCAAGAAAGAGAATCCCAATAACGAAAATCTTTATGTTCAACTCCATACCCAATAAAATAACGTAAATCAGCATGAGCTTCAAGTTTGTTATGTTTATGAGGATTAAGAAGAACAAAACAGACACACCCAAAAATTTTAAGAGAGGAATAGTCAAGAGAATTACCATAAAGATGAGTAAAAGGAGAAATATTTATTAAGAATAGGAGTTGGAAGATAATTAATGGTATACATAGAGTCAAGATAGCTTCCCCCCCAAAAGTTTTTAGGATAAAAAGCAGAAAAAAGTTGAGCATGGACAAATTCAAGAATATGACGATATTGATGCTCAGCCTTACCATTCTGTTGAGTGGTATATGGACAAGAGTGTTGAACAAGAGTTCCTTGCTGATTGAGAAATTTAAGAAGAATTTAATATTGATATTTCATGGCATTATCAGTATGAAGTATTTTAATAAGACAACAAAATTTAATTAGAATCATATTAGCAAAGGTAATATATACTTGAGGTAATTTAGACCTGTATTTCGAAAGATATATCTAGATAAAATCTAGAATAATCATTAATAAACAAAACAAAATAATAATATCCATTAATTGTAGAATGTGAGGTAGGATGCCAAATATTTGAATCTACTAAATCAAAAGGATTATCATAAATAGAATTTCTAGTATCAAAGGATAAAGCAAGTTGTTTAACAAGTTGACAATGTAAATAATCAAAGGATCACATTTAAAAATTCCTAATGATTCACTAGAAGCCACTTAGAAAACTATTACTTATTAACAGCAAAGAAACAAGAGATATAAAGAGTATTTAGCATATGAATTTGAGATATATTTTTATTCAGCATTTCAACACTTATATAGCAAAAATAGTAACTAAAATATGCAAAAAAAAAAAAATCTGCTACATAATCATATCAAAACAACCTAAAACCAAAAGATTTTAATTGATTTTATTTCAAACTTAAAATTTGATTATTTTTAAACTCTAACAGTAGCTCATAAAGTCATGTATTCAACACCCTTCCTTAGCTTTCGAGGCTTGTACTTGACACATTGATAATTCTTGCTTTTGGCTAGCAAAGCACCTTCCACAGAACCTTCTTACCTCATAAGCATGCTTTATTACTGAGCCTGCAGTGTATACTTTTCCCAAACTAATGTTTAACAGATCTTTTGAATTTTCTAAAGATGAAATTGTAGCCTCAAATTTTTCTAGAATTGGAACAATAATTTTTTGAATAATTCTATAATTAGAAAGTTTAGTACCTAGAAGTTTTATTTGATTAGCAATGTTAAGAAATTTTTCTACATAATCTTTGATTGTTTCTGATTCTTTCATCATCTACATATCAAATTCTCAAATTAGATTCAATACTTGCATACCTTTTATTTTATCACTTCCTTCATATTTTTCCTTCAAAAATTTCCAAATCTTATTTGTTGATTTTGGTGTCATAATTTTGTTGAAAATAATGGATGAGACAGCTATGAATAAGCTTGATCCTGCTTTTGATTTTCTTTGCTTACTTTCCTTATGAGTTTTCATTTGTATAATAGCTGGATTGTTTGGAAATGGAGGAACCTCATGTTCTTTTTTTACAACTTCCCACAGATCATGAGCATCTAGACAGACTTCTATTTTGACAGCCCACATTTGATAATTTGTTCCATCAAATATGGGAGGTGCGATTGTAGGAAAAGAGTTTTATGAATTCATTTCTCTGTATAGAACTTTTAAACTCACAAGTCCCTTAAGGATTATGCTCTGATACTAATTGTTGGCATATAAAGAGTATTTGGCATATGAATTTGAGATATACTTTTATTCAGCATTTCAACACTTATATAGCAAAAAAAAAAAAAGTAACTAAAATATGTAGAAAAATATGCTACATAATCATATCAAAACGACCTAAAACAAAAAGATTTTAACTGATTTTGTTTTAAACTTAAAATTTAATTATTTTTAAACTCTAACAGTGGCTCCTAAAGTTATGTGTTTTAACAACTAAAGACTGAAGTTTGATGGTAGAAGCATAACCAAATGATGATATAGTGGAGACATAGAGGTAACAACAAAAATACTCTTTGAAATTGGTATATGAGGAGAAGTAAGCTCAAATAATCTTCCCGTTTTATGCCCCATCCTAGAAATTTGTCCCTTTGAAGGTCTCATGTTTGACAATTAAGAGTTAGATTAAAAACTAGATAAGTATCAAGAGGATTAATATGAGATGTTATTGCATATCCAATATGAGTAACAGCCATATGACTACATATGACTACCATTAGTAATATGAATAGGCAGGAGAAAAGAAATAGACTATTTGTGGAAAATAAAGATGCATTTGTAGTCATATAATTACAACAAATTGAGTCAAAAAGCCAAAAAGTGCCTGATGTGATAGATAAAGCAGTAGAGGTTCAACTATTAGAGATAACCTGTTTAAGCAGATTTTTTTAGAGCACTCATAAAAATAGATGAAGACCCCTTGAGGTAGTAGCAACAACTGAGGAAGTACTAAACTTAAGACCATGCTGAGATTTATAACAAGCTCTTTTAGGTCTAGATAGTTTACTAGGACAATTAGGCATAACATGACTTAAGTTATGACGGTATTTGCACTTAATAGTAGGATAATCATAAAAATGTATGACAAGATTTATGACAATTCTTATAGAATGATAGGCTTGAGGGATGTTAGATTGGATGAATAGTAGCTAAAACAAATCCTGTTGATGTAAATTTAGTCAAACCAACGCTAACTTCCTCAAAAATAATTTCTTTAACAATATATTCAAAAGTAGGCAAAAGATCCTAATGTAATAAAACAGCATGAACAAATTCATATTTAGGCCTAAGAGCAATAAATACTTGAATTAATTAAAGATGATCTGAACTAGTATTAGTTTGGGCTAATTGATTCTACATATGCTGGATGACAATAAGAAATTCATTAATAGATTGTCTAGGATCCTATTTAATGTTGTTAAGAGTAGTAAGTAATTGATCTAGACAAATGGTTTTGTATTGATTTTCTAAAAATTGCAAATTTCTTTCACAATGTCAAAATTCAAAATATGCAAATTGAACATGTATGGTGAAAACAAAACTATTACTATTGTGCCAAAATGTGTCCTAATAAATCTAGGATTAAGCAACCACTTGCAAGTATATGAGGCTATTATAGTAATGGGTAAAACATTGCAAGGTCATCTCTCAAGGAAGACTATGTAAGACTTGTGTGATTAGAAACAAAGACAAAATAAGAAAAATTATTCCTAAAATCTAATCAATTTGGATGAAAATAATTAATGAGTAGATGATATAATTTACTAAACTAAATTAAGATAGCAAATAAATCTCAAGTTAAACAATTAATTTAAGAAGTCTAGGGTTCATATTATACAATTAAAATCATATGTCGGTGTCGCGATCCACCTTTTTAAGCCGTGACGATCCTAGAGTTCAGGGAGACGTAAGGTCACTTAAACTCATAGAACCCATTTAACATATAATCTTTTATCATCCATCACATTAAACCATATCCCAAGATCGTAACCTAATTACTCTTCCTTGTTACCCATAATATCATTTGCAAACACAATATGAATAATCTTTTTAAATTGAATCTCATATCATTAATCGAATATTCACTACATCATACATTCTTACAATAATAAATACAATGCTATTCATATTACATATGCACCCTATGATTTATTAGTGTTAACCCTTCAATAACCATGGAGCTCTAATAATAGTCTTCATAATCAAGAGTCGCAACACTGGAACTTAACAAGACAATTTCCAAGCGGAGCTTAGGGCTTGGAACATTAACTTTGCTAACTCATTGTCTATGCCTGAAAATTTGAACAATTAAAATATGAGACAATGCTCAGTAAGTATATAATAATACAATACGTAAGGTAAGTACAAGAACTATTTTCAGGATGGGTTCTGTATAGCAAAGAAATGATTTCAATTAATATCATAATATGGTTCAATTTCTCATTTAAAAGTGAAGCAGTATCTTTGGCAAAAATAACATTCTCTCGAGAGCAAGATGCTTCCCACACATATAAATTCAAGAGTGGCGGCCTAATTCTTACTCACTCGCACATATCACATTATGTAAGGCTGATTAAGTCTTACGGTTAGGCGTTCCACCCTAATAGATGTTGAGTACTCTTGCCTTACCCGTAGGCTTTTACTAAGTGTACAAGGTCTGATGTATTACCCCACATCAAAAAGAGGATTTCTGCTTATCAATAGGTATTTCATAGGAGAGCTCATATAAAGTTCATGTCAAAGGGATTCAATGAACATAGTACGAATTTGGAATGATAGGTTCACAATGGTCAACTATCATCAAGAAGCATCATATCAAATGATTTGATATTCAATAAATAGTTTATGCTCATCAAGGCATTGAACAGTTTAACTATTATGGTTTGAACGATAAAGGTTCAAAGCATATGTTACAAGGCATATTATATTATTAAGTACTCACCTTGAACTCATTTGCTCCTATTTACGTTCGACTCTGATACAAGTAGTGCTCCTCGCACTCTTACACAATATTCTTATCATTGTCTTCGAACTCTATACATTATATTTCAATGGCACATCAATCACTTTCTAATCATAACATTTGCTTAATTTAGCTTAACTTACTAACATTTCTATCTTGTTCATTAAAACACAACTTATCACTTTTAAAGTCAAGATATACCATACGTATACTTGTTAGTAGACTTAACATTTCTCTAGTTGTTTTCCAATAGCTCACTTAAGAAGAATAGTTTCCTTCCTTCCAATTTCACATTTCAACTTTCATGTTATTCAAGTAAAGTCAATTAAGCAATTTCTAATATTCAAGAGGACTAATTCCATAAATGAACTTATTTCATTAAATTTTGGAAAATTATTTCAATCCATTGAAATTAAAAATTGACCTTATATAAATTATATAATACCATTCTCAAACTTGATTTTCCCTTCAATTTCATAAATCCAAATTCAATTCCCAAAATCCTCAATCTTCCATAAACCCTAGAATTTGAGGAAACTATCAATTTCATTTCAAGTCTTCAAATTAGTCATAGATTCCTCAAATTAACAAAATATAAAACTTATTTAATTCTCTAATCATCAATATTTAATATTAAAACATCATGTTTCCTTTTCAAACTATATTATGCCTTTAAGATGTCCAAATCTTAAACCAAGCTTCTAAAGTTCATTTCAACACTTCTAAATCATCTTTCTTCATCTATAGTAACCATAGTCATATTTAACTAGAACTTAGAACATCTCCTTAATCAATTTCTAGCCTTAGTTGAAACTAATATTTAGTATACAAGAGGTATCCAAACAACCAAAACATTAAAAATCAAGCTCAAGGTATTGAAAAGAGTAAATAAATAGAATCTCTCACCTTAATTGGCTTTACTTTGTCAAAGTTCTTGTTACAAGTATGTAAAGAGAGTTATGGAGAGAGATGGGGGATCTTGATGTAGAAAGAGAAGTGCATTGTGATTTTCCAACATAAATTTTACGTATATGTTTATTGGGTTCAATGGTAAGGATTAATAAAGTTAAATCCAATGGTTAACATTTGATTAAGATGGATGGCTAAGATTGATCAAGATGGATGGTTAATATTACATCAAGGTGGATGGCTATGATTGCCTTTATAATGGTGATGATTATCATTAGATGATGAGGTGCCTAAGGAAGGATCTAGATGCATATGTGGAAAAATAAGAGTTTACCTTGGTTTAGGACTTGATTTAGTCAACTTTGGTGGCAAGCCAATCACATGCCTATAATTCATTCTTTCCAACATTTTTTGTCTTTTATTTTGGCCAACCACTTTTGCTCATAAGTCCACATATTCTGTAACTCTTTGGCTTGCTAACCAACTCCTCACAGGTAAAACCTCAGCCGTGTTTCCACCCGTGTGAAGCTACTGGATAAATTTCTCATCTGTCCTTATCACATGACTAGAATCCCAGCCGTATGGCTACCCATGACCCAGAGTTTCTTACCCTTTTTCAATGATATAACTTGCCTTCAGATATTCCATACCGATGAAATAAATGCTTAAGTTTAGGAAAACACTTCAATTGGTGGCACAACAATTCTAAACGGTTTCCTTTCATTATTCCCTTAACATTATTCAAGTACGTGTATCTTGTAAGCCCATTGGGTCAAACTACGTTTGACTTTCATTATACCATTGTAACTTTGCTTGAAATCAGATTTTCATATCACTATCATCATCTCCCAATATCTTAAGAGATGTCAACATCCTTTCACTGGCACTTTAAATTCATATCTCGATTACTTTACTAGTATAGCCACACTAAATCCAACTCGATTTAACTTTCACCTATCATAAGGTACTTATCAGAATTGATTATATTCCTCACTCATTTTCATGTCATTCATTTAAAATTCACTTCTTTTAATATTCTTATGGTTCTTAAGGCCCTAAATGGCACAGCATATAATCGTTGTAATATCATCATTACTGTTAAGAAACCTCGGGTGTTACAGTCGGGCTAATTAATAGAATGAATTATTTAACTAACTTAAATAATTAATCAATTAAATCTAATTAGTTTACAATCCAATAACTTTCATATTCTCATATTTTTCACATAATTAGAATTAACTGAATTATTATTTAAGAATAAATTAGGTAATACCTTTCTAATTTATACCTAATTCCTAATTGAATCTAGTTCCAGTATTAAATTTGTTTTTCAACCTCATTCAATACCTAAGATTAATCAATAGTTGGCCAGACAATTGATTTCCAAGTTATCAATTCAATTAGAGAATGCAAATAAAATTTATTATATAATTAGCCCTAACATAATCATTTAAAAGGAGTCATCCTTGCCCTAGACAAGATCAATTTAGCTCATGATAAATTTTTTAACAATCAGTTTACTTAAATAAATATTCTCAATTAAACGATTCTCTTAAAAAATCAAGAATAATCAAAACAATTGAATTGAAATATCTAAAAATAGAATTGAAGAAGCTTTATTTGTTAAGTCAAAGCCTTTTAAAATCAAAGTGCAATCTCTAAAGAAACTTGATCACAAACTAATTGAATCCAATCTCCCAAAATTCAGTGATAAATTCTCGATCAAGAATAATATAAAAACCTCAAACTAATGTTTAAGTCCGAAAGAAAAGAGAAAACAACTAAAAGAAGATCCCATCCCCCCCCACCCCCCTCTTTTTTTTTTTGTGCTACCCACATCTCTCCTCTTTCTTTCTTAATTCCTTTCCAAAATAATCTTTACATAATTCCTACAAATTCTCCTCCAAATCTCTACTTCCTAATTAGATAATTTTCTTTTTATTTTACAAAATAATGACTAAAATATAGATTGGCCAGCTCCATCTTTCCAAATAATAAAAGATCTCTATCATAAGTAGGCTTGAAATTCGCTGGCTTCTCATAATAAGTCATTAGCTATAAACTAGCAAGTCATGCCCACATCTTGTCTGTTCAAGTCTTTTGCCTGACAACTAGACTTCACTTCAAGTTGTGATTTTAATTTCAATTATTATAAAATTCTTCAAATCCAAGCCCATCTTACCTACACCATTAATTTAGCTTCTTTAAATATAAAACTTAAATAAATTTATCAATTAAGCACAATTTTCATCAAAATTAAAGGGAATTATCTACAATTAATATATACAATTTTCACCATAACAATTACTAATTCAGGTGATTATTTAGTGATTTTTACTAGCCCAATCTTCTATTCTCTCAGTATATTTAGTAGTAAATTCATCTTATTCTCTAACAGGTTTAGTAATATCCCTGATAACTATAAGCTAAAGTTTGCAACCAATTAAAAAACTTTTCATGCATTGAGCCCACAAATTGTAATTAGAACCAATTAAAATAGTCACTTTATGTCTAGAAAAGTCAGTTGTGTGCATATTCAATAATCCAGACATAATTAACAAGCAAAGAGTTCAAATCAAAATATAGTAAGTCAAAATTTAAGAAGTAAGGACCTATAAAAAATTTTCTAATTTGGCGTGAGACAAAAATTAAAGCAGATCAACTGAAAAATAGAAAATCAAAGCAATAATCCAAAAGATGGCAATTGCATATCTAACATCGGAGATGAGTCGAGCAAAAGCAAACAAGTACATTGGCTAAATGATGACAGCGGAGTTTTGGCTTATGAAGCAGTAACCAAACGACAAATACAAGAGACCGAGATAAAACACAATAGCACTAAAACCAAAAGAGAAAAGAAAAAAAATAATAATATCCAATAATCATAAGGCAAAGACAAACTCTGATATCATATTATGAAAAGGAATTCTTTATTATTTGTATGGGTATTGCAAAGTAAGTATTATTATATTATATACAAGAAAAATACGCTAAATAAAGAAATAAAATAGCACAAAGTACATATTTAGTTGTAAGGAAATAAAATAGTACAAAGTTCATATTCAGTTGTATGGTATTAGAGATAAAAGATCTCACATAAAAATATAACAAATCGTATTGATGTACTGAAGACGAATTTCAATCTTGAATATTGTTAGACGAGTTTCAATACCTGTAAAATAGAAAATTAGAAAGTTTAGAGTGCTTAGAATTTCGTCACTTGTCTTATAGAGAAAAGAATGTTATTTATAGAGATGTCTTGAGAAGTAGATCTTTTTAGAAAATGGATTCTCCATGGCTATATTATAATCGAAGAAGGTCTCCCTCTAGTAGTGATCTAGCATAATAGGGACTCTTTGGGTGAGCTCTTAATTCGAGTAAGATTACTAGTTCAAATAAATATGCAACACATGTCCCCTATCAGTTATGAGTCAAAAGCTCAGAATCACTTCAATTCCTAAAAATCTTATCATAAGGCGAACCTTCAAGAAGGCAATTTTATCGATAGATCATTTTTTAAAAATATTTATGGCATCATTTTCATTTCTTCATAATTATTTTATAATTTTTGAGATTTATCACCCGTTAGCTTAGATTTTTAGGTTGGATTAGATATTTCTTACTTGGTATCAAAGTCGATTTTACACACCTAATTTTTATGTTCTTTTGTGTTTTATTGTATTTGCAATCGTGTATTAGTAGTGTTTAGCACTTGTGCAGATCTAGATTTTATATGACCCTAGTCTATTTGTGCTATATGCTAATTAATGTCTAGCACATGCCAATAAACAGTATTAAAGTTAAAAGATCCACATAGAAATATAATAAATATAATGGTATCAATGCTTAATATAATATCTGAATCACATTATTTATTAGTTTAGACTTTTAGATTAGATTCAAAATTTTTTACAAAAATAATTAGCTTGATTGCAATAATTTCTATTATATATATATATATAATAGAAACTTTGCAAAAACATAACATGTCGAAGGTCAAAGTTGGGTTATAGTCTCTCAAAGTATGTGTCGGTGACTCGGTGGAGAGCGTGAGGCACAAGAGAAAACGGTGTCGTATAAGTGGTGAGGGATGGGGAATGTTTGGAAACCCAGTTGGCAAAGTGGGTGGACCAACCCGACAGCTACACTCTGGTTGGCCCAAATCTGATGGTGGGTACCCACTATTGACCCTTCAGATTTCAGAAATCCCTCCCATTAATTTTTCATTTTTCTTCTCTAATATGCCCCTTTTGTTATTATATCGTGAGATTTTATATCTTTCCTCTTCCTCTTCTTTGCATGAGATTTTCTCTTTTCCGTGAGTTCTTAAAAGCTTGTTTGTTTTAGCCAATGAAATTTTGGTTCATTGATAAAATTAAAATTAAAGTATCAAGCGATCACATATTCGATTCTCAAATTTGTTAAATTTAATTTATAATTATATGAACTTAGGGATAATCACGGGTCAAATATATAGCAAATTTTGAGATACTTATATTTTATTTGTCTTATATATATATATATATATATAAATTTTAAAAATATAAGATATATTTATGTGTATTAAAATATAAAAAATATAAATAAATATTCAAGGCGAGCACATCAATATATATTCATTTTGTCTCATATATAAACGAAGTAAATTTTATACATTCTATTAAGACCACATTAAGTGGATATCTACTATAATAGATCAAAATTTTCATTTTTAATTTTACAGTTTAATGTAATATATGGATTGTATATTATCTCTTTTGACAAAAAAAAAAAAAAGCCTATTTATTTTGGGACTTGATAGATAAATTTACCTTAAATTTAAGACATTTTTGTAATTGTCAATTTTACTCTAATTTGAAATTTTAATTTTAATTATACCGTAAGTCACAAATTATAAGAAAAATTTATTAATTAAAATGCTAAAATTCAAATTGATTTTTAAACTTATTATTTTATATTGTTAATTTAATCTTTAATTTCTGATTGAAGTTAATTTTTTTAACTTTATAAATTTGATTAATTAAGAAATAACTTGATTATCAATAAGTTACTAAATTTATAATAAAATTGAGGAACTCAATTAATTTCTATTAAAATTTAAAGATTAAATCGATCGTATGATATAATAAGTTTAAAATTAATTTCAGTTTTACCTTTCAAATTAACATAAAAACATTATTATTATTATTATTATTGTTATTGTTATTGTTATTATTATTATTAGGGCTCAAAATGTGAACACAAAGAAATATGAAGCTTTTTAAAACTTATATTGAAAATTTCAACTTCATCCCTGCTAAAATTATGATTATTTAAATTTCCTTTCTTCTTCTTATTATTGTTTCAATTCCATTCTTTTTTTATTTTATTTTATTTTAACAGTTTAACGGACTAACCAATCAAAATACAAATTGGTCATAATACTAATTCAATTTTGAATCCAATTTTAAAAATATTATTGTTGGCTAATTATTAAAGATTCAGTTTTGATTTTTATTATTTTATTACAATTTTAAGTTGTTTATTATTTAATTTTGAAATTTTTTTTTCTAGAGATTGATTTAATTGACTTCAATTCATCATTAAATGAAAAGTTTAAATGTTAAATAATAATAATTTTATACTAGTTTAAATAGATTTAAAGAGTTCGAATTAAAATGCAAATATCACATAAACATTATTTCTATAGGTATATTGAATCTTTTATACTGAAATTCTGAATTACTTTCCTTTCATGGGCTATATTTATATATAGTATGTGGAGTTTCTTAGGGCATTATTCTTTTTATGATGGATTAATTAATCATGTTAATTTGTTTTATTTATTTTGCATTTTTTTATGCAATTTTTTGTCCTGTGCGTAACCTCTCAATTATCATTATCTTTCCTTTTCCACCTTGACTTTTCAATTTTCCAATAATGCTCGTGACAACTCATCACATTGGGCTGCATTACTGGAAATTCTTAGGTCTACCACGTAATGGCAAATTATACCATAAACTCATATTTATATTATAATATAAACTAAGTATATAATACACATATAGAAAATTAATTAAAAATAAATATCTGTGATTTTTTTCGATTATGTTAAGTGTTTTGCTCCTTTTTTTTTATTTTTTCATTTTTTATTATTTAATTTTTAAGATATCTAATATTCTAAATAAATTATAAATAGACCACAAAATTTTTTAAATTAAGTGCTAATTATTTTTTTATTTATTTCAATATTTGGAATTTAAAATATAATAATTATTTTTATTTCTCCCATCTAATAATTATTGTAATTTTTATCATTAATATTATAATTGAAAATATATTTTATCATTAACTGATAATTCAAAAGTAAAGTACATATAATTTAATAATAATATACATGCAATTTAATACTAATGTACATTCAGTTTAATATTAATACACTTGTAATACATAATCAACATTGATATTGAATATTGTGTATATTTGTTTTTGAATCTATATGTATTGGTGTTGAAAAATAGAATTAATGTACGTACAATTAAAAACTATTGTATATAAATTTTAACCAATAATCCAATATTGTACCTAGAGTTTATAACTAATGTACATGCAGTTCAATACTAATGTATATACAGTTCAATATTAATGTACATATAATACATAACCAATATTGATATTGAATATTATATACATTTGTTTTTGAATCTATATGCATTATTATTGAAAAAGATGACTAATGTACTTGCAAATAAAAACTACTGTATCTGAATTCTAACCAACATTATATCTAGAGTTCATGAATAATGTATATGCAGTTCAATACTAATATACATGTAGTTTAATACTAATTTACATGTATTTAAGTAATAATGTACCTGTAGTGTACCTGTAATTTGAGAGTCATGTATATGCAGCTAAATTATAATATATCTCTAGTATAAGACTAATGTGCATAAACTAATTGTTATTAGACTATTTTTATCATTAATATTATAATTGAAAATATATTTCATTATCAACTGATAGTTCAAAAGTAATGTACATTCAATTCAACACCAATGTACATGCATTTTAAGTAATAATGTACACGTAGTTGAAGAATCATATACATGCACTTAAATTATAATGTATCTATAGTATAAAACTAATGTACATAGGCTAATTATTATTAAAAAAAAAATTTATCATTAATATTATAATTGAAGATATATATTTTATTTATAGTATAAATTACAATTCAAAAGTAATATATATGCAATTCAACATCAATCTAGCTATATTTTGAGCAATAATGTATTTGTTAATTTTAAAAAATATACAATAACTCAATTTATATATTTAATTGTAAATTATAATTTTTATATGTATTAGAATTATAATAATTATTAAATGGGAGAAACAAAAATAATTTAATTATAATTTAAATTAAGAAAAAAAAGAAAAAATGGTAAAAAAAAAAGGCAAAAAAGATGGGAATGAAATATTGAAAAAATCCTATATTTTTATAATATGGAAAAATATACCTATTAGTTAGATGAGTTAGTTGGAGAGTTATTTGTGTTTTTAACAAATACTTTGTACGTGTATTGTGAATTCGGTCCATGATATATTATGGACACGGGTCCATGATATACCAATTGACCATGTAATCATGATCATCATCTGTAGGTTCAATTAATTACACATTTTTTGATCTAGAGAGAGAAAACACCCAATAAAAATATAATAAATTACACAATAGAGGTTAACTTTCTACTTTAATATATTTCACCAAATTAGTAATAACCATTTATAATTTAAGAGACTCAAATTTGAGGCCTCCCACTTTTTACTCTTTTAAACCTAACAACGTATCTTCACAAGCTAAGAACTACGAGATCGCCCCTTTCATTTTGGGGCGATGGAGGGATCATACCATTTGAGGTTTTTTTTTTATGCTTTTTTCAAAGGTCTAGAGATTACCAAATGTTTGGGAGTTCCTCTATCCAATTCTTTTCCTTCTTGTTGTTGCTGGGTATCTCGTTCATACACATCTTCTATTTGTTTTCCTAGCCTATAGTGAATTACAGACAGAGTTCGAAAAGGTCAAATCTTTGATGATTTAAAGGAGATGAGAAAACTAATCATACTACACCCGATTGGCTCCAATCAATTACATATTGATATATAGTATTATTTATTAAATGTATCATTTGTATTGCCTGGTATTTGATCACAAGTAATTAATAATAATAAATAATTCAATCAATGTAAATACTACATTTAATAAATAACGCCACATATCAATGTATAATTGATTTAATCTATATATGACGTGGTAAACTAAATCTACCTAAAAAATTTTTGCTGCATTACTTAGGTCTATATCTCATTACTAAATGAGTGCAATTGAAAACACATCTCTCTCCTTTTTTTCCCCCTCTTATAAAGAAGGTTGAAATTTGAATCAAAACTAATGACATCATCATTTAAAGTTGAAATTTATCTCAAATTAGTTATGAATTTGCATTACGCTTGGATTTGGTAATTTTTTTATTTAATGATTGTTTTAAAAACTAGATTGGATCGGCCAATTTGGTAGGTTGAACTGGAAATCACCGGTCAGTCTGGTTCAGTTTAATTAAAATCAAATTTCCAGTTTAATCATTATTTAACTGGTTTTTTACTGATTTTAAACTTCTATCAATGAAAATCAATGGAAAAATTAAAAAAAGAAAAAGAGAAATAAAGGGATTTTATTTAACCGATCGGACCAGCTAATTGATTAAACTGTGAACGATGATCTAATTAGTTCAATTATCAGTTCAATTTTTAAAACACCGATTTAACATATATTTTCTTAAAATATTTTAAAGCATGCACGAATTATTATTATTGAATTCAAATATTATTTTTTGATCATTTTGAATAATAATATAAAAGATATAATAGCCAAATTTATTATCTATAGACCAGCTAGAAAATGGAAACATAATGATATAAAACAAAATGATGAGATGACTTTATATCAATATAATTTTTGAAAGAGTTATTTAATAAAGACCAAAAATTATTTAAACAATTTTTAAATTTAATTTTTATATTTATAATATAAATAAAAATATTTAGATTAATTGTTTAAATTTTGAAAATGAGGTATTAGTGTAGTGGTAACTAGAATTCAAAACTGAAATTTTGGCAATCAAGAAATTTCAAATTCAAGTCTCTTTTATATTTTAGACATTTATTCATATATATATATTTTTAGTTTTTAATATGTTTTTTAATTGTTTTATTCTTTGATTTGTGACAAAATTATTATCAATGTCACCTAAATCTTTGTCAACCTATTATGTTGTGTAATTCCTGACTTTACTTAAACCTAAATTTGACTCTTATAAAAATAGTGATAAGAAAGTTAAAAATAATTATGTCAATAAAATTTTTGTTTAATGTTAAAATTAAATATGAAACCTCAATACTTAAGAGACTTCGAGTTCGACTCCTATTTATGTTCAGGTTTGAATATAATTATATTATTATATTTTAACTTCTACTCATGTTGAGTTTGAAGTATAATTATTATTAAATTTTTTTTTGACATTAATATTAGAAAAATACATATAACCCAAGAAATAAAATAGGGATTAGGATATAATTTAATAAAGAAAACTTGACAATAACATATGTTATTACATGCTTAGATTAAAGATCTTAATCTCTACATAGTCATGGCATAAAATTTCTTATTAAAATTTCTTGTTATACATAGTGCAACAAGCAATTTATGGGAAAAAAAAAAAAAAAACCCCTACTTGGTTTTAGTTTTTTAATAATCCATTATCTTATTTTATCAATTGATTTTAATTTTTCAGTGATATCTTAATTTTTTTAGTCCACAAAAGAACTTTCAAGAATTTTATATTTCCTATTAGGGATTGATGCAATCTTGTGTTATATGTATTTTTCTAATATGACAAAGGAAGGCTTGCACTATGAGACGTACTCCGGATCATAAAAAATATATATTTTTCTATGCTTCTTATGTAATGCAGTTTCATATTCTATTATTCCTTAAAAATTAAAAAAAAAAAAAATCTTTTATTAGGAAAAAACTAACAATTTATGAATTGGTAGAGAGTAGAAAAAATTTTTCAAGACCAATTTATCATGATATTATGACAAATTCTCATGAGAAATTCAAAAATAAAAAATGAAAAAAAGGGTTTATGCTAATGATGGGGTAGAGTGCAAGTTTGGGGAGTTTCAAAGAATTAAAAAACTAATTAGTTGAAAATTGATTAAGAAAGCCTAACCTACAATGGGCCTCTTTTTTCTTTTGAAGGATTTCCAACAAAGCATTCTTCATTTATTTATTTTTTTTGCCCCTAAGGAAGAGCTGTTCCATGTTGGGAAAGTGAAAACAACATTTCAGGCTTTATGCTAGTCATATTGTATAATTTACTACTCTCTTCCCCTTTATATTTCTTGTACCATTTTCCAGCTGGTACCACACCTCATTTAGTCTTTTCTTTTCTTGTTTTTTCATCTTTGCTTATAATAAATCTATTTTTATATAGCCATCACCACTTCTCACTTCTCATCCTCCATTGCAACTACAAAAGTTGAGAATTTGGTACCCCCACCATACCCATTTCTCTCTGAATTCCTCTTGTTCAGGTCAGTGTGTACTTCAATTTTTTCGTGTATTAATGTGAAGTAGCATTTTTTCAGATTTTAATGATTTTTATGCTAATGGGGTTGTTGCCCATTTCTTTTTCTCTTTGTTTCTTTTTGGCTAATTTTAATTGGTGGGTGTTCATGTTTTATCACAAGAACTGTTGCTTTTGGATGAGCTGGTGTAGATCTGTTTTCTTGCTTTTTTATTGATGTACATTGTGTGGCTGTGGTTTTATTTTCTTGATTTTTCAATTTCTTTTTCTTGGGCAACAGAAATTGGTTTTGACTTGTTTTTTACTAGCTTCTAGTAAGGAAAGAGAAAGTTTAAAGACAGTAAACGTGTAGAAAAAACAGTGTAATGTACTTTGAAATGGGTTTCTGATTTCCGTTTTGGCAGAGGGCATTGGACCTTCTTGGAGGTATTTACCAAGTAGAGTATGCTAAATTTTTTATTGTGATATTTGATATTTGCATGCAGTTTCTTGTTTCACAGCCTATCTTAGATCTTGTCTCAAGCTTTCTATATTAAATTATTTAATATCTAACATGAGCCTTGCAAAGAAAGGAAAAAAAAAAGTATTTTATATTTGTTTTTTTTGGTTTTACTAGATGAACAGATCAAGATCTGGCTTTTGCTTATTAGTTAGGGCCATTGTGTTCTTCTGGGTTTCTTTGGTTGCTGATCTTGATCAGGAAATTCCCATCTTTATTCTGTAAATCAGCAAAGATTTCTGTTCACATTGGGGTATTTTAAAATTTTGGTGGGTTCTTTTGTCATTAATGGGCTGTGCCTGTGATGATAATCTTTGATAGCATTTCTGCATTTTTAAATTTTAATGGGTTTTATTCTTTTGTTATTAATGGCTCTGCCTGTGTTGATAATCTGATGTATAATCTTTGGTGGTTGGGTTTTGCAGAATTTGGACAGTATTTAAAAAAATTGCTGAGCAAACTTTCTGATAAAAATGGAGCTCTCTATGATTTTTCTGTTTAGTAGTACACTATTGTTCTTGTTCACTTCACCTATAGATGTTCAATCTGCAAGCCCTCCAGCTCCAAATCCAATCCTAACTCCAACTCCAGCTCCAGCACCAGCACCAATGCCTCCTTACGTGAATCTCACTGATTTACTTACTGTGGCTGGCCCATTTCATACATTCCTTAATTACCTTGTATCTACCAAAGTAATGGACACCTTCCAAAACCAAGCCAACAATACAGAAGAAGGCATTACCCTCTTTGTACCAAAAGATAGTGCCTTTTCATCTCTTAAGAAGCCTTCTTTATCAAACCTCACTCAAGACCAGCTCAAGCAAGTAATTCTTTTTCATGCCTTGCCACATTATTATTCACTGGCTGATTTCAAGAACCTTAGCCAATCAGGCTCTGTTAGTACATTTGCTGGTGCTGGTGAATTTGCTTTGAACTTTACAGATGTTTCTGGAACTGTGCACCTTAATTCAGGATGGTCTAAAACCAAAGTTAGCAGCAGTGTACATTCAACTGATCCGGTTGCTGTTTATCAAGTTGACAAGGTGCTTCTACCAGAGGCAATTTTTGGTACTGATATCCCTCCAACTCCTGCCCCAGCGCCAGCTCCTGAAATCAGCACTGTTGCAGATGCTCCATCTTCTGACTTGACTGGAGATAGACATGCTCCTGGAGTTGCTCCTCGAAACTCTGCATATAGAATGGTTGATTCGGGTGTTTGGATTCAATTGGCATTGGCAGTTTCAGGGGTGCTGGTCCTGTTCTTGTAAGAGAGAAAAAGAAAATAAGTCATTGATCCTGAGTCCTTAATTTATGCTGAGAAGGTATATCTGGCCGGATTTCGTTCATCTGCTTTGATTTCAAACCATTTTTTGATTATATTTGTTACTGAATCTTATGTAAGTGAATGTGAGTTACTGTTATGATCTCAATTTCTACTCAAAACTACATTTTTCTTTATTCATTGGTTGTATTTGGTAATGGTTATACTTTATGGTCTATTTCTATTAAAATATTATAGAAAATTTGATCATTTCTTGAAACAGTACTATATCTTAGCATTCAAGGATAAGAAATTATTTTATAGCAAAGTTTAGCGCTTTACAACACAAACAATGATGCTAATTATTAGAAAGTTAATGAAAGACTCAAATCTTTACAAGTTCATGATTTCTTGGTCTGTTCTTTACCTTATCAGTACTGAGGCTTGATTTGTCAAATAATTAACAAGATTTGTCACTTCACCTAGAATCCAAAACAAACACACTCTTTGCAATATATGAGAATGGTCCATAAACAAGAAAAAGCTCCATAACTCAAATGATGTTCTTTCATTAAGGAGAGAGTCCCCAATTCACCATTAATGCTGGTTTCTTTTTTTTCTGATGATGCTCAAAAAATGAGGGCCGCATACTCATTAAAGAGGAGTAGAGGACCAACCACATATACCCATTGCATCACAACAAATAATTTCACGGGTTTGGTAATGGAGGTTGGATTGGAGTACTCAAAAGAAAATCCAATAAAGGTATTAGAACTATCTTGCATTACCATTAAAGAGTCTTTGCTCAAGGTTCACCATATTGTGTGGTTTCTCTTCCAAGGGTAAGGAGTGAAATTATAAACAGCAGACAAGGATATATAACACTTTTACAATACAAATACATCAATATAATTATTTTCAAAAATTAACACTATGATCAGATGTATAACAAGGTTTCTAAATCTGCTCATGCTTAAACCTGTAAAGCCTCTCGCTCATAGGCTTGGCGTTCAACCGAAATTAAATAAATATTGAATATTATATAAAATACATGATTAAATAAATTTTTATTAATAATCACAAAAAATTAAAATCAGTATATATTATTGGAATCTATATGTTAATTATTAAAATAACATTAATTAAATTTCAAAACAATAATTTCATGTAAATTATATATGTTAAAAATCAAAAGGTTGTTGATTCTACTCCATTCGAATAGAAAATTCAAACAACAGATATAACAATTGTAACGGTACTGAGTATTGTAATTGAAAGTACTCTTTTCCTTATTAGTTCAGTTGGTTAGAGAGAGGTCACAGGTTGGAAACCTGCACGGACAAAAATTAATTTTTTCTTTTTTTCTTATTCTACTTTTTATTTCTCTTTCATTCAAATAGCAATTTCAATGTCACTCTTACTCAAAAATAATCATTATTTTTTATTTTAAAACTCAAATACAATATATAATTTCAATATATATATAAATTTGTTTTACTAAAATAACAAACAAATTAATTTACATTTTGGCTTAATAGATAAATTTATCTTCAACTTTATATATTTTTTCAATTAAAACTATATAAAATTATATATACCTTGACTGATAATAATGTCAATCCATACTGAAGTTGAAGAAGAGATAGCTAGCTAGTCAATTTATAAACAAGTGTCAACCGGCCTGTTAATATTGAACTACAAACTAAGTCTGGTTACACTTGATAAATAAATTTATCTTCAATTTAATGTATTTTTTCAATTAAAATTATATAAAGATTATATATACATAGACCAATAATGATGTCAGTCTATACTAAAGTTGAATAAGAGATATCTAGTCTGTCAATTTATGAGCAAGTATTAACTGACTTGTTAATATTGAGCTACGAATCAAGTCCAGTCACACTTGAGCATGTGTTGGAAATAAATCTTATATTAAATAATGACAAAATATATAAATGATTTATAAATGAATGAGTGTTAAATTTAACACCATATATATATATATATATATATATATATATATATATATATATATATATATATATATATATATATATAAACCTTAATTACTAAATAAATATTGATTATTATATGCAAGTATTAAAATAAAGTAATATCACAAATTAATGTTTATATAATTTGAAAATTTTAAATTTCAATTAATGAAACATAAATTAATGTTATTAGTGGCATCAATGCTAAGTATGTAAAAGAAAGTTTTAAAAAATCTTAATATAATAGTATTACAAAAATAATAAAGTATAATAAATGTTAAATGGAAATGTATTGTTTATTTGAAGCGAGGCAAACGCAACGCCTATATTTCCCTCCTCTCCTATTTCATACAGTGCCTGTGTTCGCGGGTCTTATAGTTATAGCTACAGGCAACACGCTTTTCTCTCCTTCTTCTTCTCCTTCACTCCATCCATCTCTTTTATTTCTCTACAATGCATCGCTCACTCTCTCCTCTTCTCTTCTCTCTAAAACTAATAAACAACCAAAAAAAGGAAAAAATTTATGACCATTCTCTGAGTTCTTCAGGTTCGTTTTCTCTTTTCTAGATGTGTTTTTTGATGGGTTCTCTTTTTTTTCTCTGTTTCTCTTCTCATTTTTATGTTATTTTTTTTATTGATCATGATTCATGGACGTTACTTTCTCAATTGGGTTTCTCTTATTTTTCATTTTTATGGATCCAAATTTGAATTTTTCTCAAGCTCTTCTCTGATCAATCTAACACGTTCAAATTCTAACAGGCATATTATTAATTAATTGGATTGCATATATACATATTGGGTAACCATTTTTGCCCTGAAGTGACTCAACGTATTTTTGGTCAAAGGAAGGTAAAAAAATGTCTGGTTATGTGGGCGTACTTGTTTCTGATCCATGGCTTCAAAGCCAGTTTACTCAAGTCGAGCTACGCACCCTCAAATCCAATGTAACTATGCTTTTTTCTACTGTTGGGCTTTGGTTAATTTGGGGTAAATTTGTTTACTAATTAGCAAAATCTGAATTATTATTATTTTTGTATTGGTTCTAGTACGTGTCAATAAGAACTCAGGCGGGTCGCGTTACAGTCGGGGATTTGCCTTCAGTTTTTGTAAAATTGAAGGGCTTTTCTGAGGTTTTTAACGAGGATGAAATTAGGGTTATATTGGGGGAGTCGTATACAAATGCAGGAGAAGAATTGGATTTTGAAACCTTCCTCCGGGTGAGTCTTTGATTGTTCATTACTGGTAGTGTATTTTTTTTTTTGTTTTATGATTTTGCTGTTTAAATCATATATACAATCTTCATTGCTAAAGTTGAAAGAAAGCTATGCAGATTTGTCATGTCATATATTTTTGTATTAGGTTTAAGTTTGGTCCAGTTTAATTGATAGAGCCTAAACTTTTATCTAGATTCAAATCTAGTTTAAATTTGTATTTTTAGGCCTAAGGCACAATTCAAATAATTTTATTCCTTAAATGAAAATTGGCAAATTTTTTTTTTAAAAAAAAAAACATATTTAATGTAAATTTAAAAAATATTCAAATAGTTTATTAGTTAAAGTATATTTGAAACTTAAAGGTTATAAATTTTATTTCTAATATTATATTTTTTTTTTAATATTATATATATATAATTAATCAGAGCAGTGGTCCTTTTTATTTTTATTTATTTATATTTTTTCACAGACACTTCTACTTTAATTTTTGGGTTTTGAATAATATATTATATAATTTTTTTTTTCTGGGTTGGTGAATTTGTTAATTGACAGGCATATTTAAATGTGCAAGCACGAGTACCTGTAAAATCAGGAGGAAGAAAACTGAAATCTTCTTCTTCATTTCTCAAGGCATCAACAACCACTTTTCAACATAACATCAATGAATCTGAGAAGTCTTCCTATGTTTCTCACATTAACAATTACTTGGCAAAAGATCCTTTCTTGGAAAAATATCTTCCAATAGATCCAACCACAAATGCTTTATTTGATCTTGTGAAAGATGGAGTTCTTCTTTGGTATATGTCACATTTCCATTTGGCAATTATGTAGTTTTGCTTATACTTATGTGTTATGTATTAATTATTATTTATTGATGACTTTTTATTTTTTCATGCTTTGTGCAGTAAACTTATCAATGTGGCTGTTCCTGGGACTATAGATGAAAGAGCTATTAACACAAAAGGTTCCCTTAATCCATGGGAGAGAAATGAAAATCATACCCTTTGCCTCAATTCTGCAAAGGCTATTGGTTGCACAGTTGTTAATATTGGAACTCAGGACCTTGTTGAAGCTAGAGTAAGTGGAGCTATTTCCAGCTTTTCCATTGTGGTTTTGCAATATGATGAAGGTTTCTATTTTCCTTTTTGCAGCCTCATCTGGTACTTGGATTGATTTCCCAAATTGTTAAGGTATTCAGCTGTAATTTCTTTTTTTACCCATGTAATTAATTGCATATTATTGAGTAGGATATTGAAATCCTTATGATAACAATAGTCCTATTTTAACTTATAAGACTAGGAGAGTAGGATTATCCGTGTTTTTCTTTATTTAGAGAAGGAACTCTTTATATACCCCAAACTCTCTACAACAAAGAGTCAATATAAGAAAACATGAGTTCAATTGGCCCTTTATTATTAAATTTAAAATTGAGTGTGAATTTGATTCTGTGTATCTAGAGAGTGAATTTCACTATTTATTTTAAGTGTAATTAATAAATTTCATAACTTTTTATGCATGCTATTTATTAATTCTCTCATCTGTTGCTATTTATTAATTCTTTCACCTTTTTAATTAAACAGTCCACTGGACCTAAAAAAAAATTTACATTCTTCATATTTGAAGTTTGATTAAAATGTTCTTTATTCATGCAAAAGATACTCTTTAAAATAAAGAGCACAATTGGATATGCTCTAAAATGTGGTATTGCTGTATTGGTGGCAACTTCAGATTCAAGTGTTAGCAGATCTTAATCTGAAGAAAACTCCTGAACTTGTGGCATTGGTGGATGACAGCAAGGTTTAGTTTTACCTTCTTTATATACTGTCTTTAATCTAATTATGCTATGCTGTACATTTTCTTATCATATTTATACTTGCAGGATGTGGAGGAGCTTAAGAGTTTAGCACCTGAAAAAGTTTTACTGAAATGGATGAATTATCATCTGAAAAAAGCTGGTTACACTAAACAGGTTACAAATTTCTCATCTGATGTGAAGGTAAGGAAGTTAACCAATTTATTAACGGCAAATTCTTGATGTTTAAATCATAAACTGTTAGCGACTTGGTGGAATTTTATTTGAGTGGATTTGCTTGCTCATTTTGAACAGTAATCATTAGAAGTATAGTTTTGAGCAAAATAAATAATTTTTTTTTTACAGTGTTTCTTGTGTATAAATGGCTTTGAGTCTGGGTTTACTGCCAGGAGCGTACAGATGATATATTTTTTCTTTTTTGGTAAGAAAAAGGCAAAAATAAGAAGAAAAGAGATTAAAATTATAGTTCAGTTGATTTGGTGATTCTATGGATCTATTATGCCCAAACTGCATTTTCTTTCCTGTTTATTCTATTTTTCAGTGTTATATCTCCTCTTTCATGGTTGTAACTGTGAGCATTTGCAGGATGGAGAGGCCTATGTTTACCTGCTTAATGCTCTTGCACCAGAACTCAGTACCCCTGCCACCTTGCGTGCTACTGATCCTGCAGAGAGAGCAAAAATTGTTCTTGAGCAGGCAGAGAAACTTGAATGCCAAAGATATCTCACTTCTCAAGACATTGTTGATGGCTCTGCTAACCTTAATCTTGCATTTGTTGCACAAATATTCCAGCACAGGTGAAAGAAAAGGGGAAATCATTTTATGCAGTTTTACTTGCATATGTTATATCTCTTTTTTCCCCATTTTGGTCTTGTTGTGTAAATATATTGTGCCTGCATTTCTAGAGCTCAAAATGTATGCTAAACATGAGTTTGAATACTATGATTTAACATATTATAAAATATCTATTCCTCTAACCAACTCTTTTAGTGTATCATCTACTTCTCAACATGAGCATGTTGTGGGGCAGGGATCCTACCTTACATTAAGATGCAGGGCATATGGTAGGTATGCCACTTTGGTGAACAATACTTCACCTTAATGCATATTTAATTTCAATGATATATGATGATCCTAGAGCTATCCAAAGAATAGAACAATATGAGCAACAAGCCCTTCTCTTGGAGATTTGTGGTAGGGGATTGGGGACCTTGTCAGATATCAATCTCTTTTTTCTGTATGTATGCTTTATATTAAGCTCTGGTTTGCACTATCTCCTAGTTAATACATCCAGTAATGTGGGCTTGGTGAAAAGAAATGAGTTGGAAGTAGAAATGACAGGGCAAGTAGAAATGACAGAGCTAATTTGAGCTATTTTCTTGGAACGTGCATGTATGCCAGCTATAACATATACAGTCTGTCTGCTTCTCCCCTTTCATTTGCATTGATGTTCTCATATTGCTGGTCTCGGTGAATTTGACAATGTGAAAACTTTGATTTCATTCATGTATGCAGCACGTGTAGAGAATTCCTTCTTATTATGTAAGTACGAATGTTTTCTGTTGCAGGAATGGACTGTCGGGTGATACTAATAAGGTGTGCTTTGCTGAAATGATGGAGGATGATGTTCAAACTTCTCGTGAAGAGAGATGCTTCCGGTTGTGGATTAACAGTCTTGGAACTGTTACTTATGTTAATAACGTTTTTGAGGATGTCAGAAATGGGTGAGCTTTCACGTTTCCCCTCATGCTGTGAAAAGCATTGCTAGCTCTTTTGATTAACATTCATCACTTCACATGCAGATGGGTTCTTTTAGAAGTGCTTGACAAAATTTCACCCGGATCAGTCAATTGGAAGCTGACAACAAAGCCTCCTATAGTGATGCCATTTAGAAAAGTTGAGAATTGCAACCAAGTAATCCAAATAGGGAAGGAATTGCATTTCTCCCTTGTGAATGTTGCTGGAAATGACATTGTCCAGGGAAATAAGAAGCTCATAGTTGGTTAGTTTGCTTTAATTTCAAATATCCTAAATAAATATTATTATGCAACTCATTAACTATGCATTGTTCCATGCAAATATTAATAACCACTTTCACAGGTAATGGTTTCTTCTTTAAGTTACTGGGTATCTGATGCAAAGCTACACTGGTTTAGCATTTATTATTAGATTTAGAAGCCATATTCTCCATTAAATCCTTTAGAATTTTTTGGTCTTGGCAGTGCCTTCAACTTGAATCAAACCACGCATCCATGCTGGGATGCTGCCTTTGGTGTCTGTACTTATGCATAATCCTTTCTTCTTGTTGATTGGTTACAGATCACTTCAATAGTAATTGATGCACTTATTCAATTTGCTCACTTGTGAAGATATTTATTTTAATATCTTTACCAACATTTTCCACCACTTTTTGTTTCTTCTCCACTTTAACAGTATTTTGTTCCAAATTTATTGCTTTAGATTGCTCTTGATTCAACATTGGAAAGAATTGACTCTAGCATCTCCTTTCATCTCACAGCATTTCTGTGGCAGCTAATGAGGTTTACCATGCTTCAACTCTTGGAAAACTTGAGGTCTCACTCCTCCCAGTCTCAAGGTAAAGAAATTACAGATGCTGACATTCTAAACTGGGCTAACCACAAAGTAAAGAAAGTAGGTAGAACATCTCAAATGGAGAGCTTCAAGGTAATTAATCAAACAATGACTTTGATTACAATGAAATTCTAACATATGATTAATAATTTGGTATTTGCTCTTTGTGCTTTTAGGATAAGAGCCTTTCAAATGGAATTTTCTTTCTTGACCTTCTTACTTCAGTGGAACCAAGGGTAGTCAATTGGGATGTTATTACAAAGGGAGAAACGGGTATACCATTGCTTTTTTTCCCTTATTTTTTTACTTGAAAGTTTCACCTGTCCCACAATGAAAAGGAAATGCACTGAGCTTTGATCATTTTATATCCCAAAGGAGCATTTTAGTTGGAATGTTTGTGCATAATTAGTTTGATACAGTCTATATCCCTAAGACAAAGCCTCACTTTTTGTTACTGATATTGCAGATGAGGATAAGAAGTTGAATGCTACTTATATAATCAGTGTTGCCCGGAAACTTGGGTGCTCTATTTTCTTATTACCTGAGGACATAATAGAGGTAGAGTTTTATTCTAAACTTAGGATATTTAAAATTCTATGATTATTGATGATACAGTGGAATATCTTATTTGTATGCTAGTTTATATATATATATATATATATACACATATATATTAAAGTAATGTCGCTGTAATTGCTAATTAGATGAGCTATTTGGAAAAGAGACTTATCATCAAATATCAAAATTTGATGGTGTTCAGTGTCAGTGGACATCCTTTTTTTTTTTTTTTTTTTCTTTTGGCTCCTCCACTTCGGCTTGTGTGAGAGAAAGTAATGCCACAACTTAAATCTGCTGTATGAAGGGGTAATTTGATTGACTAGACCATTAATAAGATTAGAAGATAAAAGAAAAATATCTGAGAATGGGGCACTCCTGTTGATATCTTTAAGAACAAAGGTTATATCCAGATTGCATTAATGATGAGGGTATTAAACTTGTAGTCATGGCATGAAGTTTTATTAGTTTCATGAAGCATAGGCTAAGGTGAAATACTATTATATATATATATATATATATATATATATATATATATATATTGAAAGAAGGCAGTATTTTCAAATGCATAAATGTATTGAAAGATATGCATAAAAATGCTGTCACGAATGCAAGGAATTCTCAAAGAGAATAACACCATTACGAAAACTGCTTTTACACTAAGAAATAGCCTTGAGCCTTAAACTTTTCGTTTAGACTAAACATAGATGAGATACTTGGTGCATCCTTTTTTGTTGATGATGTAATTGGACAGAACAATCTTAAGCTAGGGCTAACCAGAAGCTAGAACAATCGAAAAACAATAGAAAGATTTCAAGTTTGAAAAACTAAAAAAGAGTATATGCTTTGTAATTTTATGAAGATAGGGTAATGAGAAGTGGGTTGAACTGAAAGGACTGGAAGTGCCTTAAAGCAATCACTTTCAATACAAAGTTCTTTCATAGCAATGCATGCAAAGCATAAGATCGATGTCACTCCTTGGCACATGGTAGAGAAGTTGAAACAGAGAAGTGGAGCATGAGTTTTATAATATAATCATAAACTCCCAACTAAGTTAAAAGGATAGTTCTACAAGATAAATATTCAGTTGGCTACACCTTGTGACAGGGAGCATTACGCAATAAAGAAGTTAACAGGTTGTGTTACGCAATAAAGAAGCTAAGAACAACATAGACGCCTAATTAGACTGGGATTTTCTTCTCTTTTTCATTGACAATAACTTAGTAAATTGCTTCGAACTTGGCCAGTTGATCTGTTTGCTCTTCCATTCACTAGGTTGAATCAATCTTGAGTTTTCATGCATGTGAAGTCGATATTTTAAACTTTCATTGTTTCTCTTTTTATTGTATAACTTGAAATTTATTCTGAACCCTATGAAAGTAGGTTATCCTAGTTCGCAGGCATTTTTACCCTCCAATTTGTGCGCCTGGATTTTAATTCCAGGGTCAGATCACCACTCCTCTTGAGCCCTATGCTGTCCTGTCCTCTTCCTTCATTGTGAAACTTTAATCCCGTGTAGATGGTATGTTTTGACTGAACTGAAGATGTGGACTTAGTACATGTGCAAATTCATAACCCATGACAACATTCAACTGTGATACCTCAAAAGAATGCTAAATGCTAAACAACATAGGACTGGATCGATGCCCACTATTGTTGGATTTGATTTGACTTCCATTATTTATGTTTTTTTTACTCATTTGGCACATCTAAATATCCAACTGGATGCATTACTATGACAGGTAAACCAGAAAATGGTGCTCACTTTGACTGCAAGCATAATGTACTGGAGCCTGCAGCACCAGGCTGCAGAGTATCCATTTGCTCCTGAAGCTGTAGAGTCATCAGCTACAGCTATGGTTTGTGATGTTTCTGGAGTGACTATGGATGATGCTGCTTCAGATACTGAAGTGTCCTCATAGGCTGGCAATAAAGAATACAGAATTATCTCAAAATACATAATTTTTTTAATTTTTTTTTTGTCATCATTAATTTAATTCTTGAGAGAAAAGAATGAAAATAGAATCTGTTTGCAGTTAGCAGATCTTTGTTTGAGATGAAGCTTCCTTTTTCAAGGCTCATAAGCCACAGAAGAAGTAAATGTAGATTATCACTTTTGTACGTGGTGCGTTATTAGGCATATTTTTTAACCGAAATTTGCAGTCATTGTACTGAATAATTTTGATGGAAGAGAAAGGACTTTATGTTCATTCTTTGTTGGTGTAAGGAAAGCATTGATAGATTTCAATTGAAAGCTTGGCCCCATGGCAGGTTTATGTGTTTCTTTCTTATTAGTTGCATTACTTACCGGACGTGGGTATGTCATTGCTATATCAATTTGTTCATTGTTGTGTCTGGTGCTCAATTGTGCAAAAAACATGCTCTGATCATGGTTTAAACATGGTATTAACATTTAATCACTTCATGCTTTGAATTAATTTCTCATACGACCGAGATTTCCTCGGGAAACTGAGGAAAAAGATGCTTTTTTAACAACGGATGTAATTTGCTTTATCCCAGCAAAGCTGAATGGGGCAGGCACATCGCTATTATTATATCTATCTACTTATAGTCAATACACAATATTACCATTTCATATTCATTACTTAAAATTTTTTACTCCATATATTTATAGATACCGTCCATATATCCTTACTACAATATTCATCAACTGCTACAATATAGATTACAATACACTTCAAATCAATACATTTTAGTACTAAAATTTCAAACACCATGTAACTCTAAATCGATTGTCTTCATAGTACACAAAAAGAAACTCAAAACATGAAAATTTAGCAAAGTAATTCCTATGCGAAGAAGAACAGCTTGGAATTTACCTTTCTAATAAGTCACCCTAACCTAAAAGTTTAAGCAATTACAGAATAAGACAAATTCAGCGAATACATTATAATATAATATAGTATAAAAACAATTTAAGAGATTATCATTTGGATAGATCCAACGTGGCAATAGAGTCATGTTAATCCAAATTGATCACTTTGTTTGCATTGACAGACCAAATTCCCTTACAAATGCATGAGAAAAAACTAAGTCTTGATAACCAAGGACGAGTTACAAAGAAATTATATTTCATCAGATCTTTGAGCCAAATGTTTTGCGGTAGAATCAATTTTCATTTAAAAAAAAGAAAAAAAATATCAAACCGCTGGCGTTCGAGTAGAAGAAATTACATACTCGACTCAACTCAGCGTTTTTATACTGTCTATAGTTACAAGCTTTCATTCAATATAAATCATACAACATTTATTTATATATCTAACTAAAAAAAATGTCTGTAACTCTTTAATTTTTTTTTCCATTTTTTTTTTCATTCCCATCTAACTTTGTGTGATGATAGGGCGAAGGAAATATAAAAATCACCCAGAGCTGTATTCAGTATCATCAATAGGTGCATCAGATTTTTCTTTGTCTGCTACAAGCATAAGCATCTCAAGGCGCCTGTCAAAAAGTAAAGCACTCTCATCTCTCTTGTCAAGCTCTGCAGCCTCAGCTTCAAGCCATTTCTCTCGCAAATCATCAAGAAGATTTCCTTGGTCTATATTTATAACGGCTCCTGGAGCACTAGGAACTGTGGTGCGAAGTGATGAATCTCCAGATGGTGGAGGCAGTGTTAGAAGCATTGCTCGGAATTCACAAGTATCAGCAAATATCTCAAAGTTACAAGCTATTGTATCCAGACAGTACTCTCGAATCTTCAAGACACCATACCTGCACATGTTTATTCACCAACAATTTTATAGATACAATCTTAAGGTATTGTTGAGTTCAATCAAGAGGTCTACTATCTAGTTGTCTATAAAAATGAATTATTTTCCTTAGCATCTCCTTAGACCAGAAATACAGGACTTCAAAATTGGAGCGTAAAGTCTGGCCTCAATGACGGCACAACTAATGGTTGGCTTTTTTTTTTTTTTTTTTTTGCCAAATTAATGGTTGGCATTTAAAGATTCATATTCAAGGGCTCCATTAAAAAAAGAGCCCCATTTAAAGAGTCCTAAACCTGTTATGAATCAGCATCACTGATATGAAGCATCTTTGGCACAAGCTAAAACACCACATACATAATCCTTTTAAAGTCTTGAATAATATTAACTTGAATCCACCTCAAGCACTTCCAGATAAAGATATTAATCAAAATATTTAAGAAAGGAGGTCAACAGATAAGTAACTTACATGTCTGACAATATAAGCCAATGGCATAGTTCTGCAGGTGAAACCATTTCTAGGTGTGGCAACACTACATCAGCTACAGCACGCTTAAGAGGAAATAATAGATATCTTGAAGCAGCATCAAACATTTCCTCTGCCTGCAAAAATAAAGCAGTGTCTTAGATGCATATTTAACTCATATTACAAGCCATTTTAATCAAAATATAAGATACCTGATCTGGGTCTATATCCTTCAAACTATCAGTATACCTGAACCAACCAACGTTCAAAATAAGTCCTCTGATAATTAAGTTGAGTATTGACAATCATTAATTGCATTGCATATAAATAAAGGTCCAATAGTTCAAAACATGGTTGATTGAGCATTGCATGTCACAAAAATACTGATCAGGTAACCCATATCTGATTACTGCATCAACAATTTCTAAGTATGCAGAACCACTAATGTGAAGAAAAATGATGTTGTAACCAAAGGATTAAACCTCGAGATAACTAAAATATTACAACTCATATCTGATCGCTGCATCAACAATTTCTAAGTATGCAGAACCACTAATGTCAAGAAAAATGATGTTGTAACCAAAGGATTAAACCTGGAGATAACTCAAATATTATTTGAGTACACTAGCCATGTATGAAATACAGAAAACACTTACATATACTCAACCATTTTCTCCAATGTCTCCATGCTCAAATCGTGTTCTTCAAGGCATGGAAGAGTATGAATAGGTAATCCATCCTTGCCTTCATGAAAATCTTTCATCCGGGACAATCTTGCTCTAAAGTACTCTGACCTTGATGCTAAAATCACTTGATGGCAGAAAAAATTCTTCTTATTCACACTTAGACAAACATCAGCAAGATCATCTGCTGAACCATTCATCTGCACAGCACCAAATGAAGATCCTAACCTATCAACAGTGCCATCTAGGGTTTGTTCCACAGTAGATTTTGCTAAGGATGTCTGAAGGATACGAAGCAAGGCAGCAGGAAGCCGGTCTTCCTCAGGAAGTGATGTACCCTGTAAGATAAACCGTTTCTGAGAGTTGTCTATCTCTTTCAGAGATTTGTACTCTGCAAATTTTTGATGAATCAGTTCTTTCTCAAGAATCCTTTGTAAGGATTCACATTTGCACACTTTGCAAATTCTTACAAGATCTTCCATGTCATCAACTGCAATCTCTAGTCTGTCACAATAGAAGAAATGAATGAGGCTGTGAAGAGCAGGATAAGACAATTTTTCCCTTGCGAATCTCATTTCATGCCGGTCTCTCCAATCAGTTTCAAACTTTCTCTTAAAAAATGGTGACCGAGCACTTAAAATGACTCTGTGAGCTTCAATGGGCCTACCTTGAACAAAAAATACCACATCTGCAGGTAACTGGTTGGAATTGGACATCCCACTGGATGAAAGACCTACTAAATAATGTCACATATCAAATGTCACATCCATATTGTTCTATGAAATGCACAAAAACACAATAAGCTGTCCGGGAATCTGAAACTTACGAATCATCAACAGGCAAGTTATAGATTATGCCAGTAAAATTAAGACCATATATACATATCAAAGCAAAACCTTCACAAAGGTTTGAAAAGGCAAAAACATTTCATTAAGATCTTCTGAAGCTTATCATAATCTCTACTTTCCAAAAAAAATAATCAACTGAAAAGGGAAAAAGTGCTGCATACAAAAATTGCTATAAAAATTATGGAGACAGGATTCATCCTTATTAGTGAAAAAAAAAAAGTCATCGTTCAACAAAATGGTTCAGATGATTATAAGCACCATAACTTAGCCCGAGACCAGCAGAAAAATACCCACATGCCTGATTTACTTGGAATTAACAAAATGAACCAATGTATCAACACATTTGTGATTTGTCAATACAACAATAATAGTACCAGCAATAACCCACCAAAAAAAGGAAAACAACTACCTTTAAGCTACTGTGATTTGACATAACCAATAAATTGAAAGGGGAAAAAAGCACGGACCTGAAACTTGAAAACCACCGAGCTCAGCCTGCTCCAAATATCCCCTATTAGCCGCACAACCCAAGAAAGTGTCTCTCAACGAGGCCTGCAAAGGTCCCAAAGGCGGCGGTCTAGCCTCATAAGCCTTCAAAAGCTTCCTAACCTTCAAATTCAAGGCAGCATAGTGACATCTATCCCCATCAAATGTATGCTCCGAGCATATAGCTCCACTCTCCAACAACATTCTTGCGGCGTCAAGATGACCGGCCAAACAAGCATAGTATAATGCAACAGAGTCCCACTGGTCCCGTGCGTTAACATTGACACCAGATTCCAGCAAGTACCTAAGCCGGTCAACGTCGCCGGCACGGGAGGCCTCGAAAACGTCACCGTTTGGGACCTTCTTGAGAGGGAGAGAGGAAGTAAAATCTGAAGGGTCTAGGTCGATTTCGTCGAGGACTGCTTCGAGGGTCCATCCGGATTTTGTTGCTGAAGGCATTTTGATTTTTGATTATTGTACGTGAATTTATTAGCTTTGGAGGAGATGAAACACTAATAATAATTGGGGTTTTGGAAGTGCCATTTCCTTCTGGGTTGGAAGGGTTTTAGGAAATGGAATATGAGGTTCAAGAACTCGGGCTATTCAAAAATGATCCAAATGTATCAAACTAAATTAATTCAATTGTTTAGTTAGGAATTAATAGGGACGGTGATTCGTAACCCACCCATAGATTTTCATTTGAATTTTATTCAGTTAAAGTGGGTATAAGTATAAGTAGATCTATTCCAAAAAATAATATTGGGTTTAGTTAAAATATAAATAGTGTAATACTCTATCTATATCCTATATAAAACTTTATATATTTTATATAAAATTTTTAGTATTTTACTATTTAAAATAATTTTTATATTTTCTTAAATATAAAAAAAAAGTTTAAATTAACTTAAATATTCTTAAATAATTTATATTTCAATTATTAAAACTACATCATTTTAATAATACATTTTTAGTAATTTAACAATTTCATTGAAATTATGAAAATATCATTTAATTTAGTTAAATAATTTATTATACCTTATCATTTTATTGAAAATAAAAAAATTATTTTGTATCATTGATTTGTAATATTAAACATAACCCTAAATCTTTCTCGTTCTCTCATTTTATCATTCTGCTCCTTCTCTTTCTTCGGTTCTCTCTTTTTTAGCTCTCTATTTCTTTTCGTCTTAGAATTGCTATCTTCAAATTTTCTACAAATTTTTTCATTTTCAAACTCTTTAGCTATCCTTCTCTTTTTTCTCTAGATATTTTTTTTTCTTTGAATTTTTTTTCTCTATATATTCTTCTCTCTTTGATTTTACAATTAAATAAACTTTCTTTAAATTAATATTGTTCTATAGTTTTTTTTTTTATTTGTTTCTCATAATTTTAAGTGTAAAAATGGCAAAGTAAATAATCGCTTTCATGTACTTGATATGTATATGCTATTTAAATATTTCATGGTTATTATATTTGAAATTAATATTGTCTGCGACAATTATTCATTTTCTTCATTAATATTAATTCACTCCATTTTATCTTTACTTCTCCTTACATAAAATAATTATTTAGATACACATCTTAATATCATTTCATTAAATTCAACAAAGAGCATTGTACTCTTTGAAATTTTAGCATTTATAATTTCATATCAAGTAATCAAATCAAATATCCTAAATATTAAGTATTCAATTATTTTAAATCACTATGTTCTTTATTATACAAATTTATTTTATTTTTTAAATCAAATATTCTAAATTTACACATATATCTAAAAATAATTTAGTAATTATTCGGGTAATGGATTACTAGCAGGTTATTCGAAACCCTATAAGTATGGGGATGGGTTTGAAATTTATTATCCAAATAAGTATGAGTACGGACATAGATGGACATGCATTTCTTTGGATATGGATAATAACATTATACTATCCTACCCATATCCTAACCATTGCCATCCCTAAAATTAACTAAAATCAAATCAAAGCAAAATTACTAAAATTATACATTTTGATCTATATGTACCTAATTTTAATTTTTATAAAGAATTTTTTGTTTAATTCTTTATTCCATTAATTTTTGAGATTATTTTTATTTTTCTTAAGTTGGTTTTATCACATGATATAAAATTTTCATTTAATACTCTTATTTTAGTCTTTCATACATGAATTGGAAATATAATTTCATCTTATAAAAATATTTTAATTTATATAGTTTTTTTAAAATTTTTAAAAACATTTTTACATTATAATTCAAATCAACAAATTAACTATTCAAACCAAAATTTAATAGGAGTGAATTGGATAATTTTTAGTCTTACTTTGTTTGAATATGATTTAAAATATTTATATACTAATATGAGTACTATTCACCCTAAATCGATCAAACCGAACCATGAATACTCTTACAAGGAACATCTTCAATCCACAAACAAAGGGGTAAGCATTTGGTTAATTGAATCAACTCAAACTGAATTTTTGACTAACTGAAATTTTTAATCCCCTTAAAAGTAACCAAATTTAAAAAAAAAAAAAATCAAATATAACCACATTGAATTACACTAAATATTTTCAGTTTGATTATCAGTTATAACCAAATATATTGAATAATCATAATTTATTATTAATTTATATATTTATTTGATGGATATCTATTTCACTACTCTTCTGAAGCTCAAACATTTAAAAGAATTTGGGTGAAATATATTTAGTTCGATCAGTTTTGGCATATCCAATTTTAATTTACACAATGCAAGCTGCATGATCCTTAAACAATATAGTGGGGGCATCTTTTATTGAGAATACTTGACAAGTGTGACATATGTGTTCTATCATGAGTTTTAACCAAGTACATTTTTGACTTGCCTCATACAAAGCCAAAATCTCTGAGTGATTGAAGGAAGTAGTGGCCATAGTTTGCTTTACAAATCTCCATGAAATTGTAGTAAAGTATAAATAAAGACATAACTAATCTGAGATCTATCATTATGGGGATCAAACAAATAACCAACATTTACATATCCCACCAATGTCTTATCTAAATTATATGGCAATATAACTCTTAATCACCTTGAATATAATGTAATAAATGTTTTACACCATTTTATTATCTATTGATAGGTATAAAGTTATACCTAGTTAGAAATTTTATTGCAAATGTAATGTTAGGTCTGGTGCAATCTGCAAGATACATAAATATTTCTATAGCACACAAATATGGTGCTTTAGGACCAAGTAACTCTTTATTATCTTTTTTATGCCTAAAAGGGTCTTTCTTCACATTCAGTGAGCAGACCACCATTAGTGCTTTTAAGGAAGAGGATTTATCTATGCAAAATTATTTAAGTATCTTTTTTACATAAGTATATTGGTGTATTACAACTTTTTGGGATAAATGATTGATCTACAGGCCGATATAAAATTTTGTTTCTCTTAAATCTTTCATCATGAACTTACTCTTCAAATAAGTACATGCTTCATTAAGTTCATTAGGAGTCCTATTGATATTTAGATCATCAATATATACTGCAATTATAAACATTTTCTGATCTATTTGTGAATACATCCATATATAGTGTATCATTCACATATCCTTCTTTCAATAAGGATTCACTCAAAGACTACATACATCCAGAATGCTTTAATCTATACATGGATCTTTGCAATTTAATTGAATATATGCCACATGTTTAATGTGCATTCATCTCTGGTATCTTTAATCCTTCTAGGACTCTTTTATGAATATCATTTTCTAATTTCCCATATAGATAAGCTTGGATAAAATCCCTAATGTGCATATCAAGCTTTTCTTTAACTGTCATACTAATCAAATAACGGAATATGATCATATTCATAATAGGAAAATAAGTTTACTCATAGTTAATATCAGGTCTCTGCAAAAAACTTTGGCCAACTAATCTTTCTTTATATCTTACCACCTTGTTATTCTCATTATACTTTCAAACAAACACCTATTTATACCCAATTGATTTCAAATTTCGGGAAGTCAGTATAACAGGTCTAAATGCCTTGTATTTAGAGAGCAAGTATAACTTGGTCTAAATATATTGACATTTAGTTATATTCATAGGCTCTAAATCCATATTGTTTCTTGAAACAATAAAAACTACTATTGAGATAAATTCATCATCTATAATAAATGAATTTCTATATAATATTTCTCATGTATTCATCAAGATCTTGTAATTTTCATTCATTTCATCAACTCCAAGAACCATATCTAGAGGGTCTAATTATTGTCTCAGTTTGTGTCTTGTCATTGGCTATAGTTCTTTTATTGGGATCTTCCTCTTTAAAATGCTTATCTTCAGAAGATTTTCTTATAATGACACTGTTTTTCTTTTTCGTAAATTTTATCTTTTCCACTTACACTTCTAGTATGTGTCGACCTTGATTGATTTTTTATTTTTAATAGGGACCATAACCTTTTACTGGAATATTAGCAACTGCCATATGATACTTTGTCACTCTTTTGGCTTCTATAAATGCACTTGGCACTTGAATTATAATCTGTTGTAACTATATTATTTTCCAAACTTCTAGTTTATGCTAACTTATGCGTGGATTAAGACTATTTAAATGGTTTTCCCTCCAAAAAATTTCTTGACATTTTTTAGCACTAATAGGTGCTTTTTCTTCCCTAATATAGGGAAATGAACCTCATCAAACTGATAATCAACAAAATGTGCAGCTAATGAATCACACATTAAGGGCAGTAAATACTTAAGAATAAAAGAAGACTCATAACCAACATAAATTCCAATCATCAATCAACAAACCAATAATCATATCCAACAAAAAATTCATTTACCATAAAAAAAAAAAAAAAAAAACTCAAGAAGTCATCAAATCAACAATATCGATCTACAAATTGGCAAAGCAAAAAATCAAAAGAAAAATTATTACATAGACCATAAGTACTCAACAAAGATCGACAATCAATAAAAAAAAATATGCAAAAGCAAAAATGTTTGAAGAGAGAGAAAAAGGGAGGGAGAAAGGAGAAAGATGGATTGTTGCTCTGTTCGTCCTGGCCTCTAAATCTCAATACTACCGACATCAGCAAATAACTTGGATGTCGGTGAGCTCAACTCCATCTGACTAGACACAAAAGGCCACTAGAGTTCACCCCCATTCGCTGCTCGAGTCACTGCCAGTTGAAAGCTTCTAATGCATTTTTCAACTGACTCCAATGTCGATTTCAGCTGATTGCGGTGCCATTGAAATCGTCTCTTCCCCAGATATATTTTGATATTCACCAAGTAGCCAAACCTTCACCAAAGAAGAATGCTATATTTTTATAGTAGATTTTGGCTAAGAATGGAAAAGGCTAGGTCAAAATCAGTTATGGAAAGTAAAGCGTTTTACCTGAACACTTATGCTGTTATGGTGAGATGAGGCCTCTGGAGAGTAACATATTTTACCTAGTGCAATGGTAGAATACGTGGAAGGCAATAGACTAAAGAAAAAATCATATGGAAGATATATATTTGAATTAGGGTTTAGCACAGGACTTGGAAATACTGAACTATACCAAAAATCTAAACTAAAAATATTCATTGACCATTTGATTTTATCCGAACCATCCCGAAATTTTTTTTGGGTATGATTCTGGAATTAGTAATTATCCATACCAAGAACTGTACCCAACCATATCAAATTGTCCCGAACTAAACCAAAACTATAACCGATTTGAAGGATTCTTATATATATATATATACACACACACACGCATACATATATTTTGATATTAGCAACACATTTTAAGAAAATTTAATAATGTGTAAGTAAAATTTATTTTTTATTAATTATAAAATTTATTTTCAAATTAGTTGTTATATTGTAACTTTATAAGTGTAAGCTAAATTTTGAAAAGAAAATTAATAATTTGTACAATACTAATATTATTTTAAAATTTCATAAAAATTTAATAATTTGTATAATCCTAATATTAATAACATGCCATGGTTAAATCCAAAAAAAAAATAATTTAATTATTTTATCCTATGAGAGAATTTTTAAATTTGGGTAATAATAAAACAATATCCATTTGATTATACAATTTTGAAACAGTGATAATTTCATTAATTTTTTTAATTGGTCAATACAATTAATTAAATCAATCATTAAGTAATACAATAATTTTATGTACAAATTCGATGCTTTTTTTAATGGATTTAAATTTGTAATCTCACAATTTAAAAATTTAAGACCATTATATTAATAATTTATTATTGAGCCATATAATTTCATTGGTGATAATATTAAATTTATAGTATCATATATTATAGTTTATTGTCAATCAATTTTAAGCATTAATTTTTATAATTTTAATAATAAAAACTTCAAGAAATTTTAAGGTATTATAAATTAGTGTAATATATATATATATATATATATACACACACGCGCGCGCGCACACACACACACACACAAAAGATTTTTTTTAACGTGTTTCATACGTTGATTCCCATTATGACTTACTACAATTCGTTTGAGATATAAATAATTATTTTATACTTTTACTTTTTTCCTTGTTAAAAATTTAATGACCAATTTTTTGTTACTTAAATGTAAAATTATATAATTTTATATTAAATAAAGTTTTCAATTAAAATGATATAAAATTTCTCAAATAAATATCATGAGGTTGAAATCTCAAATAAATTACATTGTGGACTAATAATTTTCTTTAGAATTTCTCATTGTAATAACCTGATTTTTTATTTATTTTATAAAATCTTATTTTATATGGAAATGTATTATTTTATTATTTTCTTTATTAAAGCTAAAAATTGAAATTATATTTTTACTAAGTTTTATATATTTTATAAATTGAATATATTATTAATTATAATTTTATTTAAATATTATATATGTGTATATAATTGAAGAAAATATTTATATATATAATTATGAAGATATTTTTATGGTTATTTTGAGAAAAAGTATTTGTTAAACAAAATCTTATATTTTGTCCTATTGAGGTAATGATATTAGTATTCTTTGAAATTTCAATTAGGAAAATATTTATTTATTTATGAAAATATTTAATTGGATTTATCTTATAATTATGAAATTTTTGTAAAGATTAATTTTATATAAAGTAAGATGATGATGATGATGATCATTATTATTAACATTAGTTTGGTGTGTGCATATATATATATATATATATATATATATATATATATATATATATATATATATATATATATATATATATATATATATATATATATATATATATATATATATATATATATATATATATATATATATATATATATATATATATATATATATATATATATTTGTGTGTGTGTTTGTGTTAGAAAAAAAGTAGCAGTAGCTGATTGGTCCATTGTTGAGTGGGGAGGGGAAGAACAGAAGACACGAAGAAAAGAAACAAAGAGGCAAAGAGGGAGCGAGAGAGGGAGAGAGATGGCTGGGCATTCTCCGATCGGCGGTGGGCTATACCACCACCACCACTGGCTGGCTAGCTCACTGCCTTATGAATCCAAGGGAAGTGGCAGCACCTCAATTGGGCGGCAAACGGCAGGGCACGCCAAGAGAGAAGTCTCACCGGTGCTGAAACTTCAAGTTGTGATTTTGGCCGATTCCGGCAGCCAAATCGAGTAAGACCGGTGCCATTCAACTCCTTGCCTCAAAAGCTTTCGATGGTGTTTTCCAGCAAAAAGACAGCGTGTGGCAGCGAGTGGTGCTGGTTTTGGAGATCCTGGCATCGAGACAAGCCTGATGACATAAAGATCACCTGAATTCGCCATCGGCAGCAGTGGCGCATGGCCTACAGGCAATGCTCTAGCGGCAACGCGCATATCCTGATCCAACAGCTCTGTCTTGCTATTTCGGTGTAGTTTTTATGTTTGTTCGATTGAAAATTGCGAGGGTAACTCTGAAACTCTTGAATTTCAATTATTATTAATTTATAATTTGATTTTAAGTATGTTTATTTAGTGTAATTAATAACTCTATGAATGGATTTGATTGTTGAGTTGTTTGTGTTAATGGGAGGACCTAAGAGGGGTCGCTGGTATTGTATTGTGTTATGTTGATCGTTGAAATTATTTAGAAGTATTTGTTTTTTTATTACAATTGGGTAATGCCCTAGTTTATGGGAGATTCTATCGAAATTCAGGTAAGAATTTCAAGAGTCGTTTAGTTATGTCTTGTTAGACGAGTCATCCTTTTCTAATAATATCATCTGTTGTTTAGTGTCAATGTCTTCAGCGTCTTCCCGATTCTAAGGGTGACACTTTTGAGGGAGAGTCGGCTAAGAGTGTCATCAACTAGGTGAGTGATATTCCCTAATATATTATACTTTCTTTCATGCATTTGTATTTACTGTATGTATTTATATATGTATAATTATATATTATTATTGTATAGATGCATGTTAACATTTGATTGTGATTGATGCATTAATGAACGTTATTGAAAAATGATTGTGGTTGTTGGATGAGATTAATATGATATAATGCCACTTAGGAATGTGAATCGAATTGTGATAATTGGACAAGATGAGCTGGCACTGGCAGCTGAAGGCAAAAGGCCTGCTCATCTTCCCACTACAGCTAGTCAGGTCAATGCTGCTAGGACAGCTGCAGCCCTTAAAATAGATTAAGAGAATATATTAGACTAAGAGAGCCAGGATATGGGGATCAACTCCCCATAGATAAGGATTAGTGTGATACTATTGACTGTATCTCATCTTTATTTGCTTGTATGATTTGTCTGTTTCTGTAACATGGTGCACAGCATGAGCATTAAAAATTTGTTTGTAGGATATAAGGTTAGTATATTAGTTAGTATCATTTATTAATTTGAACACTTATTTCTATTCAAATTATATTTTTCCAAGTTGTAGAATAAGCTCATGAAGAAACTGTAAATTGAGTTATGCTACCTTTGTCTTTTCAGCAGTATTCTGTTTTTACGTATCAAATTGTGTAAATAATATTTGTTTATTTATATATTTATATTATTATTTTAGAACTCTGCAATTTTACTTCTGAAATCTGTATTTTATTTTATTGTCAGTTATTATATATATTCTAAGTTGAGAAATTGTTTTAACCAAATATTTATGTTATGTGATACTTAAGTTAATTATTTGGTTAGCCCAGTGTGGCATTATTTTAAATTGATGTTTATTTGGTTGATTTTGTTTAACATGTGCGCCTATAACCTATTGTGTAGTAGTTTTGTTATTTAGTTGGTTGTCTGGCTTACTACGGGTACTAGTAACTATGTGTATCACTGGTATCCTAATACCGGTCACATGCCATCGGGTTCGGGGTATGACACCCATGAATTTTTATTTCAAAAATACTAAGATTATAATAAAGCTTGATATTACTTATCCATATTTTTATCAATTTTGCTTTATTAAGAAATAAAAGATAAAAAATAAATAAAAAAGAAGAAAAAGAAAATAAAGAACATTAATAACATGCATAATTATACAAATTAAGTTAATAAAGTAATTATTATTTAATATATTAAATAATTTGTTAGTATATTTTTAGCTCAATCCTTATTAATAACGTGCATAATAAAGTAATTATTATTTAATATATAATTAATTATATTTAATATCTAATTATATCTTATTTAAATCAAGAAATAATGAATTCAATTAGAATAAAAAATAAAATAATTATTATTTATTCTAAAAATTAAATGAAAATATAATTATACAAAATAGATATTATGTAAGTTGTATAATCATGCATTTTAATATAATTAGAATGATGACACAAAATAATTATAAATTCTATAAAAATTTAAGAATGTACTTTAAAAAGCAATATATACACAATATTGAAAAAAGATGAGTCAAGTATATGCAAATAAATCATTTATTATAATTTCAAATGATATTCTTCAAGAATATTTTAAAGAAAAGAAAGTAAATGATTTGATATATGATTTTCTAATTAAAACTTTAAAACATAATATATATGAGTAACTAAATTGAAAACAGAAAATATTCATTATATTATAAATGATTTTTAATTTACTTTTAATTTTGATATATTTTGAATCTCCTTTACTTTGAAAATTTTAAGTAAATTTAAGTGTTTATAGGATTGCAAATAAATTAATTTTTTTTTAAAATAACATACCATTATAAATAAAAATTTTGATATTTAATAATAAAATAATAAGATTTTAATCATTATTGTTAAATAAACTTTCAATTAGTGTATTTTTTTTGTTATAACTTCTTATAGAATAAAAAGTAATTTTTCTTATTTACAGTATAATTTCCTCAAAGTCAAATTAAAATTTTTCTAATTTATTAATATTTGAATAATCAAAGTTACATTAAATTTTTCTAACTTCTTAATATTCAAAATCATATAAAAAATATAAATTATTCTAATTGAATTCATTTATACAAACTGTTATTGTTTCTTTTTTGAAAACATACAAATTATTATTTATGATTAAAACAACTAATTTTTAAATTTATAATAAATTTTTTTTAATTTGTTAATATTCAAACAATCAAAGTTACATTGGAATTTCTTTAACTTTTTAATATTCAAAATAATATAAATTATTCTAATTAAATTTTTTTATATAAACTATTATTATTTATTTTTGAAAATATAAAAATTATTACTAATGATTAAAACAACTAATTTTTAAATTTATAATGGGACAAAATAATAATTTATACAAATGAAAGTCAAATTATAATTTCTCTAACTTATTAATATTTGAACAATCAAAGTCGAAAGAATTTTTCTATTTTTTAATATTCAAAAAAACATTAAAAAACATAAATTTCTTAATTGAATTATTTTTTATTTAATCAAATTAAATTAGACAATTAAATTATTAAATTATAATGATTATATAATTATAAATTTGTAATATAATTAATTATATATTAAATAATTATTATTTTTTTATTTTTTATTCTAATTGAATTTATTATTTCCTTCTTTAAATTAAATATAGTTAGATATTAAATATAATTAATTATATACACTAATTGAGAGTTCATTTAATAACAATGAGTAGAATTTTATTATTTTATTATCAGATGTCAAAATTTCTATTTATAATAGTATATTCTTCTAAAAAAAATTTATTTGCGATTTTATAAACACTTAAATTTACTTAAAATTTTCATTATGAAAAATATTCAAGATATATCAAGATTAAAAGTCAATTGAAAATTATTTATAATATAATGAATAATTTTAATTTTCAATGAAAAACATTTTTTTTAAAAAATAAAATATTTTTAAAGGTAATAACTTCATAATCAAAATATATTACTAATTATTTTAAAAAAATAAAATATCATTAAAGGTAAAAAGTTATTAATATGAGAAAAAAAATATAATTCACTTAGGAAAAAAAAGTTCTATTAGGATTAATAATTTTAATGCCCAAAACTAATTCTATTAGGATTAATAATTTTAATATCCAAAGCTAATTAGTCACCTAACGAAATATGAAAGAAAATTAACATTTAAGTATTAGAATAATATAAATAAACAATTAATCTTAAAAAATAAAATTAGATTTCTTCATAAAATAAAATTAGATTTATAATGATATAATTTATTTACCCCAAATGAAATAAAATTAGATTTATAATTCATTACATAAAATTCTACTATATATTAGACTTATTTTAATCTTAAAAATAAAATAATTTTAATAAATAATAGTCAAATACCATATTACCCTTAAATTAAATATATAATCGATAAGAGCATAATAAGGGCACATAAGTAAATGTGTTTTCCTCCCTCCTACCGTATATTTATATATAGTATATTTAGATATTAAATATAATTAATTTTATACACTAATTAAGAATTCATTTAATAACAATGAGAAGAATTCTATTATTTTATTATAAGATGTCAAAATTTCTATTTATAATTGTATATTCTTCTAACAAAAAATTGTTTGTAATTTTATAAACACTTAAATTTACTTAAAATTTTCATTATAAAAGATATTGAAAATGTATCAAAATTAAAAGTCAATTAAAAATTATTTATAATATAATGAATAATTTCAATTTTCAATGAAAAATATTTTTTAAAAAATAAAATATCTTTAAAGGTAATAACTTAATAATCAAAATATATTACTAATTTTTTTAAAAAATAAAATATCATTAAAGGTAAAAAGTTATTAGTAGGAGAAGAAAATATAATTCACTTAACCAAATAGAGTTCTATTAGGATTAATAATTTTAATGTCCAAAATTAATTAGTCACCTAATGAAATATGAAAGAAAATTAAAATTTAAGTATTAGAATAATATAAATAAACAATTAATCTTACAAAATAAAATTAGATTCCTTCAAAAAAATAAAATTAGATTTATAATAATATAATTTATTTACCCGAATGAAATAAAATTATATTTATAATTTATTACATAAAATTCTATTATATATTAGACTTATTTTAATCTTAAAAATAAAATAATTTTAATAAATAATAATCAAAAACTATATTACCCTTAAATTAAATATACAATTAGTAAGAGTATAATAAGGGCACATAAATAAATATGCTTTCCTCCCCCCTTGTGTGTGTGTGTGTGTGTGTGTGTGTGTGTATATATATATATATATATATATATATATATATATAATCTCTACATTTTCGTATCATCTCGTTTCACACTGAATCATTTCAGTAGACCCAAATTTCTGTACCGAATTATTATAAAAATTGAAATTATTTGGTATAAAAATTATTATATCATTGTACGATTTTGAAAATTTAATTTTAGAAATTTAATTTTGCTTTAGAAAATTTTTAGCCTCTAAATTCCTCAAACTGTGCTCACCTCTAATTTGAATTAGGCAAACTGGATGGGTAAGCCATCGTGTCCTTTCTGTACAATATTTATGCCACATGTCATTTTTACCTTTTTTAATTTAATATAATATACATATATAAAGCAGATTTAAAATGTCTTATAATTTGACATATAGCATATATTTGTTATGTATTTACTTTTTATTAGTCCACATAACAAGAATGAATTAATTAATAATATTAATATTTACTAATAATTAGTTTTAATTATGATAAATTAATATTAAAATTAAAATGAATATAATTATGGTTATTATAAATTGAGTTAATGTATGAAATATTAAATCAATGCTTTTAAGACTATGAAAATAAAAAAATTGCTTTACTAAAATCATATATATATATATATATATATAAAGCAGATTTAGAATTTGTTAGTTTTAACCACATGGTATGGCCATGTATCTATATTTTATTGGTCTTATATAAAATAAACCTTAAAAACAATTAATATTATTTAATGAAATTTGTAACTTAAATCATTATGACAATTAAATATATTATAAATATAATTATGATATGTAACCTAAATAAAATTGAAATTTTTTTATTTTATCATAATTTAAAAGAATATGTTACATAAATTATCAATTTAAAACGTATATTTATGATTATATATATATATATATATATATATATATATATATATATATATATATATAACTCATAAATAATTTTAATGATCATTATGGCTACTAAATATATTAAAAACATATATAATTATGAGTTAATATAACTATTATTAATTAATGAGATTTGTAATCTAAATTAGGTATGTGTGTGTGTGCGTGTGTATATATATATATATATATATATATATATATATATATATATATATATATATATATATATATATATATATATATATATATATATATATATATATATATATATATATATATATATATATATATATATATATATATTATGATTTTATATTTTTACGAATGTTAAAATAAATTAAAATATTATTATAAAATATATCATTAAAATAATAATTTTCAATTAAATATTTTGATGTTTAGTTATATTTATTTATTTTTTTATTTATGTAAATTTTCTTTTTAATAATTCTTAATTTTTTTAAATATATTAGTGAAATTGAAAAAAAAATTAGATTATATAGTATAATATTATAATATTCATCTCATATTTCATTTTATTTATTTCATATTTCAAATTAGAATATTATTTTCTTTTGGATGGATTAATTAGAGTTCAGTATACCATTTTTTTGACTTTACTAAATGAGATTATTGATTATTTTACTTATATTTATAATTTTTTTAATTATGAAATTGAGATATTTAAAATTAAAATTTATATTTAATTTAATAAAATAATATATTAAAAATATTGAATAGCTTTGTGCAAAGTACGGGCATTATCCTAGTATATATATATATATATATATATATATATATATATATATATATATATATATATATATAGTTATATAAAGTAGGCTTAAAATATTTTAGAATTTGCCATGTGTCATATGTTTTGCATGTGTTTACATTTATTAGCCCACATGGCTATAATGAATCAATTAATGATACTCACATTTAATAATAATTAGCTTTTATTATGATAAATTAATATTAAAAGTATAATTATAATCATTATAAATTGAGTTAATATATGAAATATTAAATTAATGTATTTAAGACAACATATAAATTTTTTATTAAATTATTAATTATTATATAAGTATTTAAGTTATTAATTACTTAGAAAAATTTAATTGTTTTAATATTATTTGTAATCTAAATGAAATTTTATTAGCTATTATAAATTTAAGTTTGCACTCCATTGGTCCACATGGTAATAATGAATCAACTAATGATACTAATATTTGCTAATAATTAGCTTTTGTTATGATAAATTAATATTAAAACTGAAATAAGTATAATTATGATTTTATAAATTGAGTTAATGTATGAAATATTAAATCAATATAACCAGACAGTTTCTTCAAATTTTTTTGTGCAAACTATAGTGAACACTATATTTGCTTTATAATATTACAAGTGAGCAATAAGAGTTAGATATGACAGTGCATTTAAGAATTTATTATGATATTGCCATTATTTCTCTCTCTCTCTCTCTCTGACTTGATATGCTATAAGAAGCTTCTAATATAAAATAATATAGAATTATAATAAATTATAATTTATTATAATAAAATAAATTATAATAAAAGAATATAATAAATTATAATAAAAGAAATAGATAAAATAGTATAAATACATCATAGTCTTATCTTAACTTAAATATTATATCCTATCTTAAATCTTATTTTGTATATTATATTTTTATGTCTTATAATTTTTTATCTTATAATATTATTTATAATACTTTAGAAGCTAATGAAACTATTTTAGTAAAATTTAACTGTTTCAATTCCACCAAGCATTGAAGTTTAAGGATAATTGCAGGTCGGTGGCTATCTAAAAAAACTTCGAATTCAATCCGCCCTTAGCTAAATTTAATTAGCAATTATTTAAGATAATTATTTTTTAGTTCATTTGTGTACAAATTTGATGAAAAAAATGATATGTTTATGGTACATATAATTGACATATAAAATACTAATTAATCAATTATCAAATTATTCATGATTTTACTATTTCAATTGGCATATCTTTTTAGTTTATTTCAATCATTCAAATGGAGTCTCTAAAATGGATTAACCATGTATATTTTGTATAGAAAAATCTTATCTCCCTTTAATAATATAAGATTGAATAGTCAATATTTTAATTATTTGCTGTAGTGAGAGATAGTGAATGAAAAATTGCATAAAAAAACTATCATAGCAATTTTTATCATTGCCATTTATATAATAATAATAATTATTATTATTATTATAATAATAAATTATATTTTTTAATAATTAAAAATTTAAAAAAATAGAATAGAATACGTTAATCTATCACTCAGCATAAATATTTTATAGCTAGTCTTATTTAATGCAAATTCATATAAACTTTAATTTGGTGGTTTTGTAATATTTTCTATAATCATTTAAAATCAATATATTATCATAATTTAAATTATTTTAATTAAAAAATACAACATGAAATTAAAATTTATTTATAAGAATATCAAAATAATTCAAAATAAATTATTATTTTGTTCTAAATTATAAAAAAAAATTGAGAATGTAACGAGTAAAAACTATATAATATAACGAGTAAAAATTATATAAAAGTTTAAAATTATTATTAGCTGCATAGAAATTACAGTGTTTCTTAATTACTATTTTTTATAAATATTCTTTATAATATCATTATTATTTTTTCTATACATTTTAATTATATAATTAAAAATATAAATTTATTTAAAAAATTAAAAAAATAAATTATAAAATTTCGTACAATGCACAATAGTTATTCACTATCACGTGAATAAAATCAAAGAGAGACTTCTTTTTTTTTTTTTTTTTTTTGCCAAATGCCAAATAGAGAGACTTTAATGTTTAGTTTATTTTATGTACAAATGGGCCATCTTTGAACTTGAGCAAAAAGATGACTTGCAAATTTATTTTTGAAGATTAGGCCTTTTCATAGCTAATACGAAATACTAGCCCATTTCTTAAGGGGTTCCGACTTATCATGATGTGGACTTTTTAAATAATAAACATCATTTATGATTTAGTTTTTAATTATTTTTTAAGAAATGAAGCTATTAACTTGATTTATTTGTGGTGTATTGTGAGAGGAAAAATTCTTGTACCAAGACAACTATTATATTCAAGCTGTACAATAATTGAACATTAAGGGAGTCTATATTGAAGACCTCTCTTCAACTCCCATCCTAATCTTATGGACCTAAAGTCATTTCAAGCACACCAATTCATATATGTTTCTTAAAAACTCATCATGCCTTATTTTTAATTTGGCATTATTAATTGCATAAATAAAATACAAATACATTAATGATTTTTTCACGACTAATACTATCTGCTATAAATATACATAAAATAAGCATAACAAAGTTTTAATTATGCATTTAAATGTCTTTTTACATGCAAAATTGATGTATAAAAAATGAATATTTATCTTTAAAGTATATTATTCATAAATTAGATTTTGAGCAAATCTATTATTTTCACAGAAAGTAGGAATGCCTCAAAGTTCCAAAATTATTTTTGCAAATCGATGTGAATGATTTACTTGGATAAGTTGTTTGATTTGAGCTTTGAGCATGCCCTATTTGCCCAAAAGTTTCCAAACAACTCTTTATTGCAGGGCTAAATTCATTAAATTATTCAAGCCTTGGGCTTCGCAAAATTTATGACAGACACATCTTTGCTATATAATTAGAATATACATCAAGATATGCATCTCACATGAATTTGTGTAAATCGCTTATAGTATTCTTTATATCGTGTAAATCGCTTATACTATATTTTATCTTTGAATATATTTATATAATCCTTATCCGTGATAGAAAAAAATAGATAATTTATCATCTAATGCAAAACATTGATTGACTTGGCAACAAGCATAAAAAAATAATAACATTGACTTAGCATGAAGTACCAAGTTATTTGGATCAATATGTGAGCAACATACAACAAAAACTCTCACCAAAGTGAGGCACTAAGCCCTTTAAGTGAGATAAAAGCTCTTGCCAATGTAAAGCCAAAGTCCTCACTAAGATAAGGCACCAAGTCCCATGCAAGTGGCACCTAAGCCCTTGTCAAAGCAAGGCAAAAGCCCTCACTAAGGTAAGGACTAAGTCCCATGCAAGGTGGCACCTAGGAACTTATCAAGGCAAGGAAAAGCCCTCACCAAGGTGAGGCACTAAGTCCTGCACAAACGGGCACCTAAGCCCTTATCAAGGCATGGCAAAAGCCCTCACCAAGGTGATGCACTAAGTCATGTACAAGTGGGCACCAAAGCACTTATCAAGGTAAGGAAAAAGCTCTTACCAAGATGAGGCACTTATTCTTGCACAGACAGTCACTGAAATCCTTGCCAAGACAAGGCAAAAGCCCTTATTAAGGTGAGGCCATAAGCCCCCTTTAAAACAAGGCACAAAAGACCTATAGTAATGGGCATACAAATGACCCATAGTAATAGGCACATACAAGACCCATAATAATGGGTACAAAGGATATTTGTCAAAACATATCATGAAAAAGCTTCATCAAGATGAAGTCCATTATTCCTAAAAATTAAAAGATTTAAGACCTAAAAAAGAAATAAAAGCTTTAAAGGGAAGAGTACCCTCTTTGAAAGGGGGAAATAAGCATTATAAAGCCACTATAGAGCTATTCTTTCAAAGTCTATAAAAAATTTCAAGTTATTAAAGACTCCTAGATAAAAGCAATTCTCAGGCCCTCCATAGAAGCCATTGAAGCAATGGTGGAGCCAAACGCAGCGGAAGAGAGGTGGTGGGTTGAAATTTCAAATATTTTGAAATTTCACTTCACCCATTTTGGTCCAAAATCCATTCGAGCAATTAATTAATTTGTGTGTAAAACACATATGCATATAAAAAAGAAGGAGAGTAATCATATTACCTCTTGTAGGTTCCTTCTTTCTTTATCAAAGAGCTTCCCAAGTATGAAGCCTCTAGATCATCCACTCCTAGCTCACCTCTAAGTCTCCTTTTGATTTCTTTAGTGTTCTTGAATCCTCTCTTGGTTGCCCAATTTGATTCAAGTTTTCCCTCAAAAATCATCTAGGAAATTAAAGTTTCTCTTTGGTTTGTTTTGGACTAAACACATTTTCAATTTGCAAATATTTGTTTTTTCATAAAGAATAAAAAAGAGAATTGAAGATCAAAAGAAAATTTGAAGAAATATTTTCTTCTTTTTCTCTCTCTCTCAACTTCTCTCTCTAAGCTTCAAATAAAAATGTTGTTCTAAAACTTATGAAGAAAAATGAAAATAAAACTCTTTTATACTCATTTTCAACAAGATTTAACTCTTAAGTCTTCACAAAGACTTAAATGCCCTTACATTTTCTTTTAGCTCACCATTTGGTGAAGAGGTAAAGTTGGACTTTACTTTTTCAAATGGTGAAATGACCATTTTACCTTTTAAGGGTAAAATGGACATTTCCACTAGCCAAAAGATGTAATTACAATTTTAACCTCAATAGAAATTTCTCTAACCTCTAAACCCATCACATGGGCTCATGAATAGTAAATTTTCTCTAACCCCTAAATTACCTCTTAACCATATCACATATGGGCTTAGGCCACATCTTATGTGTTAAGGGTTTTCACTAAGTTTAAAATTAAGTCTTTGATTTAGTCCAATCAATTTTTAATTTAATCTTTTTTTTCATTTGCATCATATACAAAATAAGATTTAATTAAATAGAAACCTTCGTAGATTAAACATCAGGACATGTTTAAATTTAATTACATGTTTAATCATTTTACCACTAATCAATTAATTAAACACTTTAATTAATTATTATGGTAAACCTTTTACACTTAGAAGGTGATCACTATTGAGTGTGTGACTTTTTAGGTTCATGTCTAATTAGCAATGGGTATGAGAAAACACTTTTCTCTACTAATATGAAATCTCCACTTCACACTTAGTCCCATAAGTCATGAGGGACACCTAGCATTCCATGTCACGACTACCTAATTAGAAATGAATGTTTATAGTTGATAACTTTAAATATCACATGGACCATCGATCATAAATTATCATGCACTAGAATCCCTTCATTAAAGATCTCAATCTCGGCTAGGGTAATGGTTCATGTCAAACCCTAATGTGCCTCGATTCTATGTCTTTATCTCAGTTCTAATGCTTGATGAGATTATATTCCTACTAGAAACTCTTTTTAGTGAATCTGTCTGTTCTAGTAAGGAGCTTTAGTTATTAAGAATAACCAGATAGCATAAGATCTTAACCTCATTTACTTGAGGTAATAAATTCTATCATGGCGATCATTTATCTCCATACATAACAAATTAGTATCAATGAAATTATGTTCTTATTTCTTTCTTTAGCATTTTTGTATAGTTGTATAGTTAGGTATGTGTTGAATATCCCTTGATTACCTCTCTCAGATATTCATCACTGTTGTATATATTCCTGCTGTAATCCCTGCTATATTTCTTCCTATATTAGGCCTAGGTTTAAGGGATCTGATTATTCTTGCTATATTAGGCCCTAGGTTTAGGGGATCTGATTATTCTTGCTATATTAGGCCCTAGGTTTAAGGGATCTAATTATTCTTAATGTATATATATTGTAAAACTTTTAGTGGAATAATATAGAAAAATATTTCAAAAATTCTCTTTTATTTTGTCATGGAATCAGAGCCAAAATTCTGAAATCATTTCATCTTGTCTCTGGTTACTTGTCTTGCTCTGAGATCTTAGTGACTTGTTTTTGGTTATTCGTGTTCTTCTATTCTGTTTTTCACCTGATCTCTTAGTCCTTGTTTCTAGTTGAATCATGTCATTAGAACGACCTGAACATTTTCTTATTCAATTTAATGCCAAGAACTATTCTGCCTTAGCATTTCAATTTCAGATCTTTGTAAAGGGAAAGGAATTATGGGGTCATATTGATGGGACGAATCCTGCACCTGACAGTGAGAAGGAGAGGGGAAAATATATGAAATGGAAGGTGAAGGATGCTCAGATTATGTCTTCGATTCTTGGTAGTGTGGAACCTTCCATAGTTCTCAATCTCAGGCCTTGTAAAACCTCTAGAGAAATGTGGAGTTACTTGAAGAAAGTTTACAACCAAAACAACACAGCATGAAGGTTTCAATTGGAACTCGAGTTGGGTCAACTCGTTCAAGGCAGTATGTCAATTCAAGAATTTTATACTTCCTTTGTGAATCTTTGGGCTAAGTACACTGACATTGTGTGTGCAAATGTACCTTTCGAAGGACTCATTACTATCCAAAGTGTGCATGAAACTAGCAAGCGTGATCAGTTTTTAATGAAGTTAAGAGGGGAGTTTGAAGGAATTAGGTCCAACCTAATGAATAGAGATCCAGTCCCTTTATTGGATATTTGTTTAGGGGAGCTTCTCAGGGAAGAACAACGGCTCATTACACAGGTTGTCATAGAGCAGAAAGCTCAAAATTTTACTCTAATTCCTATTGCCTATGCTGCTTAAAGGAAGTCCAAAGGAGGCAAAGATATGACTAACATTCAGTGCAACAGTTGCAAAGGATATGGACATATTGCCACTAATTGTACTAAGAAATTCTGCAATTATTATAAGAAAACAAGGCATATCATCAAAGACTATCTCACTCGGCCTCCAAAGAAATTTGAAACTGCCTACAATGTCTCGGTTGGTTCTTCAAGTGCTTCTAGTCCTGCTGCCACATCTTCTGCTCCTTATGTTTCTAGTACTGGTCAGTCTTTTATTACTCCTGAAATAGTCCAGCAAATGATAGTTTCCACTTTTTCTGCTTTAGGTATTTCAGGTAACAAATATTCTGCCCCTAAAACCTGGTATTTTGATTCTGCTGCTTCAAATTATATGACCAATACTGCCTTACCTTACTAATGTCCAAAAATATAAAGGAGATCTTTAAATTTATACAGCCGATGGTAATTCCTTACCTATCACGGCTATTGGTGATATTTCAGCCTCTTTAAATACTGTTTTTATGTCTCCTAAGCTGTCCACTAATCTTATATCTATCGGCCAATTAGTTGACAACAATTGTACTGTTCAATTTTCAAATTCTGGTTGTGTTGTGCAGGATCAAGTGTATAGGAAGATGATCGCGAAAGGACCTAAAGTGGGACGTCTCTTTCCTTTGTTTCTATCCCCCTCCCCAGTGTTAAATTATGTTGCTTGTAATGCTGTTCAATGTGATAATCAGTTGTGGCATAGGCGTTTAGGGCACCTTCATGTCCTGCTCAAATCTTGTTTACTTGGGAATAAAAATTCAACTTTTTCTGATAATGATTGTGCATCTTGCAAACTTGGTAAAAGCAAAACTCTTCCCTTTCCATTGCATAAAATCCACATTACCAAACCTTTTGAACTCATACATACTGATGTATAGGGTATTGCACTTGTAATTTCTCATGAACATTACAAATACTTTGTTACATTTATCGATGATTTTAGTCGCTTTACTTAGATATACTTTCTTCGGTCTAAAAGTGAGGTTTTCTCTGTGTTTAAAGTCTTTCTTACTTTAGTTGAGACACAATTTTCTGCCAAAATCAGAATCTTGCAATCTGATTCAGGTGGTGAATACATGTCAAATGAATTTCAATTCTTTCTTCAAAGTTATGGGATTATATCACAACGTTCTTGTCCTTTCACTCTACAACAAAATGGTGTGGTTGAAAGAAAGAATCATCACCTTTTTGATGTTGTTCGAACCCTTTTAATTGAATCTTATGTTCCCCCTCATTTTTGGTGTGAAGCTTTATCTACTGCTGTTTATTTGATCAACAGATTGCGATCTCCAATTTTGAACAATGATTCTCCTTACTTTCGCTTGTTTAGGCATGCACCAAATTATTCCAATCTTTATATTTTTGGATGTGTGTGTTTTGTTCACCTTTCTGCACATGAGAGAAATAAACTTCCTGCCCAATCTGTCAAGTGTGCTTTTTTAGGATATGCTGGAACCCAAAAAGGCTTTCTTTGCTATGATCCTCATGCACGTCGCACACGTGTCTCTAGGAATGTAATTTTTTTTTGAAAATCAGCCCTTCTTTAGCACACAACAACCTTTAGAATCCCCTTCTTTATCTATTTTGCCAGACTTCCCTGACAACCCAACACCAATTCAAAGATTTAAACCTAATTTTGTTTATCATAGACGCACTCCTCTTACATCTGATCCTCCTACAAGTCCCACTAAGGCTCCTCCAGATCTTCCTGTGGCATCTGATCCTATTCTACCCATTGCTAGTGATCCATCTCCTCTTCGGAGAAGCTCTAAAACTCACAAACCTCCTGATAGGTATGGTTTTTCAACCCCAGTGGCTATGACTGCTACTTTGTCTTCTATTGGTATTCCCACTTGTTATAAATAGGCTATGGAACATGAGTGTTGGCGACAAGCAATGGACACAAAACTTCAAGCACTTGAGGAAAACCATATTTAGGATATTGTTTCTTGTCCTCCAAATGTTAAGCCAATTGGAAGTAAATGGGTTTATACTGTGAAACTCAAGTCTGATGGCTCTTTAGATAGATACAAAGCTAGATTGGTTGCTTTTGGAAATAAACAAGAATATGGCCTCGACTATGAAGAAACATTTGCGCCAGTTGCTAAGATGACCACAATCAGAACCCTTCTAGCTATTGCATCCTCTAAGTCTTGGCCCTTACATCAAATGGATGTAAAAAATGCCTTCTTAAATGGGGACCTTAAAGAACAAATTTACATGAAACTTCCAGCCAGTATGTCAATGACTTCTCCTCGTGAGGTACGCAAGTTAAGGCGATCTTTGTATGGGTTGAAGCAAGCACCTAGAGCCTGGTTTGAGAAGTTTCGCAGCACTCTTCTAAACTTCTCTTTCATACAAAGTCAATATGATTCATCTCTCTTCTTTCATAAGACAGCCACTAGTATGGTTTTTCTCTTAGTATATATTGATGACATTATCATCACCGGTAATGATAAGGGCTGATCATTAAGCTTCAACATATGCTGCATAGTACTTTTCAAATGAAAGATCTTGGGCATCTCACTTATTTTTTGGGGCTACAGGTTCACTCTCTAGACCATGGTTTATTCTTGAATCAACATAAATATTTAAGATCTCATTGAATTAGCTAGTTTAAAGGATGCTACTGTTGTTGATACACCAATGGAGGTGAATGTGAAATACCGAAAAGATGAAGGCAAGCTTCTACCCGATCCTTTTTTTTATAGGCGACTTGTTGGTAGTCTTATCTACCTAACAATTATAAGGCCTGATATCTCATATGCTGTCCATACAGTTAGCAAATTTATGCAATCACCTCGACATCTTCATCTTGCTGCAGTTTGCCGCATTATTCGTTACTTAATTGGGTTACCTACTCATGGGTTGTTCTTTCTAATAGGATCTTCTCTTCATTTGACTGCATATAGTGATGCAGATTGGGCTGGATGCCCGGATACTAGGAAATCTACAACAGGCTGGTGCATCTTTCTTGGAGAAGCCTTAATTTCTTAGAATTGTAAGAAGTAAGTCTGTGTCTCTAAATCTTCCACAAAGGCTAAGTATAAAGCCATGTATGCAGCTTGTTCTGAAATTGTGTGGTTATGTGGCCTTCTTTACGAACTTGGATTTCCTCAAACTGATCTTATTCCGCTTCATGGTGATAATACTAGTGCCATTCAGATAGCTGCTAATCCAGTATATCATGAACGCATAAAGCACATAGAGGTGGACTGTCATTACATTCGAGAGGCCTTTACTTGTGGGGTTATCACTCTTCCTCATCTTGCTACTGATCTTCAAATAGCTGATGTCTTTACAAAAGCTTTGACTCGCCAGCGACCAAGTTTCCAGGTAGCAAATTGATGCTAATAGACTTACCCGCATCAATTTGAGGGGGGGTATCAATGAAATTATATTCTTATTTCCTTCTTTAGCATTTTTGTATAGTTGTATAGTTAGGTGTGTGTTGAATATCCCTTGATTACCTCTTTCAGATATTCATCACTGCTGTATATATTCCTGCTGTAATCCCTGCTATATTTCTTCCTATATTAGGCCTAGGTTTAAGGGATCTGATTATTCTTGCTATATTAGGCCCTAGGTTTAAGGGATCTAATTATTCTTGATGTCTATATATTGTAAAACTTTTAGTGGAATAATATAGAAAAATATGTCTGAAATTCTCTTTTATTTTGTCAATTAGAACCATCACATGCCATATATCCGTACATGAGTAGTACTTCTATGTAAGCAATAATAAATTCTAACTTCCTATATATAAGATATAGTATCCCTCAAGTCAAAGGATTATATGCACTATTATGACCTAGATGATAAATAATTGACAAGTAGTAAAACTCCATATTATTATAATCTAACATCACAGTTCGACTATTCATCCTATGAATATCCACGTGTTTGTATCGACATCATATGTCAAGCAGCATGAGACTCACTGCCTCTATAATCATCTGTATCATATACTGATTATAGAAAACAATCAGAGGTGATGGTCTTCCAGAATTAATGATGTCCAGTCATTAATCCTATGACCATAAACAATTTTAAAATATTTGTATAAGAGCGATCTGTCTCTTATATTCTCAACACTTGAGAATAGATCCTCTTACAAATACTTAAGAACTATATTCAATAATATGAAACTCTTTTCACATTATGACTATATTATCATGCCATTGGGAATTAATTTCTACAATTACATAACTATAATATGGATCCTAGGGCACATAATGCTATCAGCTACTCAACTATAAAAATTATACAAGTTACATAGACAAAAGAAGCTGTCTAAAGACAAGCTATTCTATTTTCACAAATATTATTGCCATGTAAATGTACTTGTAAAAGAAAATATTGCATTGTAGAAGAAAAAATGACAAAAAGAAAAAAAAAAGAAAAGAAAAATTAAGACCTCCAAGCGAGGCACCTTATTATTCTAAGTCCTCATATGGCAAGGCAAATACATGAAGCCCTCCAAGTGAGGTGGATTTTTAAGTCCTCATTTGGTGAGGCATATTACATGAAGGCCTCTAAGTGAGGTAGTTTATTATTTAAGACCTCCATCAAGGTGAATCACATCTTGATTTAGGCATATAACTGCCTTTAGACTGAGTTCTTCAGCTCGCATCATTATTCAAGCACTCAGTTGCCTCTCCTCAACTTGAGTATTATTTAAGCCCTCTATCAATAAGGAATAATTTCTTTGAAGTTTTCAGTAGATGAAGCAAATTATTATAATTTTTGGACCTTTAACATACAAAATAGTTTATGCAAAGACTTCCTTTGGTGAAGTGAATATCTAAAGTCTTCAATGACAAGGCAAGTTTTCCTGAAGACTCTTAGGCGAAGAATGTTTTCTCTGAAGTCCTCAATAACGAGGTAGGTAGGCTTCTTGAAGACATTTAGAGGTGGATATCCAAGTCTTCCATCTATGGGGCAATTGGTTATCTAAAGTCCTCAATCAACAAGACATATTATTATTATTATTATTATTATTATTATTATTATTATTATTATTATTATTATTATTATTATTATATAGGTCTTCCACCAATGAGGTATATCATCCAATGACCTTCTAATGAGATAGATAACCTACTGAGACTAACTTAATAGACAAACTAGGCAACTCCCTAGAAGTAAGGAAAAAAGCCAAATGAGTCTAAGCAAAATTCCAGAAGGTATCTTACAACTAGCCAATTTGGACAAAAGTCCAAAAAATATTAAAGATATCAAAATGAGGCATATTTTGACTTATCATCTAGAGTCCTTGATGACAAGGCAAGTTTTCTTGAAGACCTTTAAGTGAAATGAGTTTTTAAGCCCTCTAAATGAGGCAAATATTTAAAATCCTCTACGTGAGGCAAAACTATTATTATCAAAGTCTTCTATGAGCGAGGCATATTATTTTCTAAGTCCACCATGAGTGGAATGTGGCTTTCTCAAGCCCTCTACAAATGAGGCAAATTTCTAAGTCCTTGATTAGCAAGGCATATATTGTTATTTAAAATCTTCAACTGATGAAGCAGTTTATCTGGAGACCTTTTTTGACAAAGCAAGGCTCTAAAGTCTTTGACTAGTAAAGCAGTTCATCCAAAAAACTCCTTCAGTGAAAGGAATTTTTAAAACCCTCAATTGACGAAATAGGATTTCCCGAATCCCTTATATGACTGTGAATCAAGATATCCAAATATCTCATACGAAGTAAGATTTCTAAAGCCTTTAATCAATAAAGCAAACTTCTAAAGTTATCGCTCTAATAAGGTTAGAATTTAACAGCTAGTGATTTGGGCCTACAGGGCTATTAAAATATAAACATATCAAGAAATGTAATGGGCTTCATTAAGGGCCTAATAAGATCAAGCCAAAGAAGTCTAAGAAAAGCTTAAAGGATCTAAAGTGCTTTAGAGCAAAGCGCACAGATGGATTTCTAATACCTCTTAACAAAGTATATTATTGACAAAGACCTTCCTCAAAAAGGTATATTATTTGAAGACATCTAAAAGAAGAAAATAAAAGGTTTGAAGATTGGACAACTTGAAGATTTGAAGCTATTAGGAATCTATAAGTCCATAGATAGTGGCATTGAAGATTTGAAGACTTAAAATTACATGGAATCTATAAGTCCACACTATGATATGGTATCAATGATCATAAGTCCACACTATGATGTGGTATCAATGATCATAAGACCACACTATAATGTGGCAAACATATAGCTCACCTCTCTAATAAGGCATCAAGGTACCTTTATTTTCCAGGTCACTTCATCAGTCAGGCATACAGTTGAATCAAGCTCTTTTACTTGTGTCCACATTCAAGCATTCAACAGCCTTCACAATTAGCTTATCAAATGCTATCAGATTAACAATTATACATATAATATAGATGAATTATAAGCAATAGAAGAATATATCTACTCATTTAGCCCGCTCTTCAGTAATCTCAATCGGACGAGGGAATGGAGGCCTCTAATACAAACTAAAAATAGCTTGTCAGGACTCGAAGACACATGCTCGTTGGGGTTCCATTCTCTCCTATATAAAGGTAATTATAATGTTGACATTTATTCATTCAATATGGTTTACACTCTCTCTCTCTACCCTTTCTTTAAATTGGGTGTTGAAGCCTCCTCACTGGGATAACATCGGGGAGCTTCTAACCCCCCCTCTCTCTCTCTCTCTCTCTCCCCTGTTTATAGGTTACCCGTTAGTAACACTAGTCATCTAAAATACAAGATAAAATCTGAGCGTATCAACCATCATTATCAAGTCTAATAGACCTAACTGAATAATTTGTGCTCTTAATCTAATAATTTGAGCAAGCATTTTAACGAGAGCTAAATTACATGTAGACAGTAGGCCAACATAAAACCAGCGTGTTAAAACATTTATTAAAACTATAAAATATCGAAATGGCCTACATGGTAGATATATTGATCCACAAATATCCTTTTGGATTCACTGTAAAAGAATAGAGGATTCAATATTGACTTTTATTAGTGACAGCTTTATAATTAATTTGCCTTGAACACATACAATATAAAAATCATGTGAAATTTTTTTTTGATTTTTAAGTGGATGTCTAATAGAATTCTCAATAATTTGGTGCATCATACTAAATCCAAAATGACCTAATCACTCATATAAAGCCTTTAATATTTGATTATTGAATTGCAAATTCAATGTAACATGTTTTTTACTTTAAATATAAAAATTATACTTCCTTCATTTTTAGTTTCCAAATGGAAAATGTAATGACTTGAATTTTTATCAAATTTTAAAAATTCTTATTTTATAAGAAAATATATTAATTAATTACATCTTTTTTATATTTATATTTAAAAGGAATATATGTGCTATTCAAAAATATTTATGAAAAACTTACATTTAGATTTTTTTATTATAAAATATTAAAAATGTATGTATATATGTTTAAAAGTAATGAAAAATTATGTATGTCGATATTTTATCGAAAAATAAATAATTTATGTCAAAAAAAATTTATTATATAATTTTTTTACTTGTTGCCTGATTGGTCCAAAAGGAGACCAGTCAGTTTCTTTTATTATGCTGGTAGATCGAGAATTAAAATTAAGAGAGAGAGAGAGAAAGGTAGCTGTGGTCCTAGAAACCCCTCCTCTAGTCGGCGATGAACGACACTAATACCATCGCCATGCTGCCACCTTTTGACAACCACCTGAGAACTAGTAGTAATAAGGTCGAATGATAAGCAATAGCACTCGCGTAAAGGCAAATCTTCACTAGCACCAAAGCTTTTGATGGCAATTTTGGCGATTTCAATGTCGTTTTCCTGTGAAATTGGTCACATTCTTCTCCTTGTCCAAAAAGCTTTCCATTGGTACCTATTGCACTTCCTGAAACTCATCGGAAATAAAGATCAAAAACCATGGTGACTGAAACTCCTTGACCTTGTTTCGATGAAATGGTAGCGAGTGAGAGAGAGTGGTATGTATTTTTGAGTTCCTGTGAAGAGACGCTTGATATGAAACATTCATCGATTCCCATACTGTCGGCAGTTGCGGATCTTAATGCACTCTGGCAGTCCTAGTCCAGCAACTTCTTTCATCTTTTTGGTGTGTTTTATGATCCTCGATCGATCTGATTCTTTGTGGATGAGTTTGAAACTCTTGAATTTCATTGTAACGCTTGAATTTAAGACCGTTTATTATGGGAAAATGTATAAATATGAGCTATATTTATTTTCTCGGTGTTAATTGATTAATCTGAAATTAATATTATTCCCCATGAATTTATGGAGTTGAATTTCATGCTATGAATGAATTTATTTATTTTTTTAAATCTTATATAGTTCTTGAAATAGTAATATTAATGAAAATTTTATTAAGTAGTAAGAAAAATGAGTTAATTATTATGAGAATTATATAATGATATGAATTTAGTTAAGATAAGGTACTACTATCAATAATTTCTTGTAATTAGATAGTTATTTATTAGTTTAATTATATATAGTTAATTATTAATAGTTAATTTTATAGTTAGTTATTAGAAATTAAATTTAATTATAAAGGTTTTATATTGCTTTTAAAATGAGTATTGAACCAGATTAATTTTATAAAGATCCTGATTGCTAATTTTGAGCTAGCGCATGTTTCTTTCGTAGCCTTTTAGGAAATATTCCTTTTATGTAAAAAAAATGAATTTGAATGATTCGTATAACTATGAAGAATATTTTTGATTTATATAATATCTTTTCTAAGGTCAGAAAATGTGAATATTTCGATATTTGATTTGTCAACTCAAATAAATGATTTTATAGTGCTACATGCTAGTATATGAGTATAATTATGATTTAAAGGATTTGTAATGATTTTAAATAGTTTATAAATTGAATTAATTTTACTAATATATGAATTAAAAGCATGTTCAACACGAATGTTGAGAAGTTATTTTATAAATATTTACTCCAAAAATAAACCATATACAATCAATAAGAGATTGCAATCACTTTACTTGCTAAGTTAATTAACTCTTAAGATTTGTAAAATATCAGATAAAATTGCTAATGAAAATTACAAAGAATAAGTTGTATTTCTTTTTGTCATTTATAGAGAATTTGTAAGGTATTTATAGCCTATTTTAACACTATTAATACTGTTAATTTTAGAGTTTATACATGTATTTACAGAAGGATATCTTGACTATTGAGTTTATAAATCATGTTAGGTATTGAATAAAGATGTTACCAATTGGTGAACAACTGGTGTCTTGATTTCCATGAATCCTGTCTTTGACTTTCATTAACACCTCCCTCAAACTCATGGTAGTATAGTAGATGTCAGCTTGAGTTTCCTTAAAAGATCTTGAAAACGAGTCTGTAGATGAGTTTTAGTAAAAATATCAGCAGTTTAATTAACGGATGGGACAAATTAGAGATGAATGGTGTCTTGAAAGACATGATGGTAGACAAAGTGACAGATTAGAGATGAATGGTGTCTTGAAAGACATGATGGTAGATAAAGTGACAGTCAATCTCTATATATTTAGTCCATTCATGAAACACATTATTATGTGAAATCTGGATTGCACTTCTATTGTCACAATGAAGTATAGTGGCGGATGAATGGGTTATGCCCATATTTGCTAACAACCAGTGCAACCATAGTAATTCTGATGTTGTATCAACAAGTGTACGATATTCTGATTCTGTGCTAAAGCGTGCAACAACAGTCTGTTTCTTGCTTCGTTAAGAAATAAAGGAATCTCCTAAAAAAAAATAATAACCAGTAGCAGAATGACGATCAGTTGAGTTACCAGCCCAATTTGCATCAGAATAACCAGATAAGTCCAAAGATGTATCGGTAGAAAAATGTAGACCATGGAAAAGTGTTCCTTTAATATAATGAAGAATCTGAAGAATTGCTGCATGATGAGAGAAGCATGGAGTAGACATGAATTAACTAACTAGATGAACAACATATGAGATATCTAGTCGAGTAACTGTAAGATAAACAAGGCTTCCAACTAGTTGGCGGTATAAGGTAGGATCATTAAGAAGAGTGTCATCCAGAGGAGTAAGTTTACAGTTGAGCTTTAAAGGAGTAGATACTATTTTTCTATCAGTAATACCAGCCCTAGAAAGCAAATCAAAGGCATACTTTGCTTAAGATAAATAGTACCCTTGAGAAGTGTGAGAAATTTCAAGGCCAAAAAATAGTTGAGAGTACCAAGATCCTTCATTTCAAAATGTTGGCTGAGATATGTTTGAACGTCGGAAATACCTGTTGTGTCACTGCCTGTAATGATCATATAATCAACATAGAGTAACAGAAGCATAATTCCATAATTGGTCTAACGAATAAAGAGTGCGGAGTCATATTTGCTGGAGACACGAAGCCAAATTTAGTAAGAGTGAAACTAAACTTGGCAAACCATGCCCTAGGAGCTTGTTTTAAACCGTACAGAGCCTTTTTCAGTTTAAAAACCTTATGAGGAGAGTGGTAACCAGGAGGAAGTTTCATATAAACTTTTTCAGATAGGTCACCATTAAGAAAAGTATTTTTGACATCCATCTGAAATAGTTTCCATGTGCAGATTGTTGCTATGGCTAAAAGACTACGGACGGATGTCAAGCGAGCAACTGGAGCAAATGTTTCTTCATAGTCAATGCCATATTCCTGAGTATATCCTTTGGCTACTAAACGAGCTTTATAACGTTCAACATATCCATTTAAGCATGTTTTGATTTTGTAAATCCATTTACAGCCAATAGGGATCTTGTTACGAGGGAGATCAACAAGTTCCCAAGTGTGAATTTTCTCCAATGCTTGAATTTTTTCAGTCATAGCTTGCTGCCATAGAGGGTTAGTGCTGGCTTCATGATAAGAGTAAGGTTCATGAAATGTGGCAATAGCAGAATAATAGTAAAAATCTCTAAGGTGAGAAGGTGTTTCTCTTACCCTAATTGATCAATAGAGATTGACTTCAAAGGCAAGGTCAGGTTCCGGAGTAGGGGCAGGATCAATAGTTGGAGCAGGTACATTCTCTTCAGATGAGACTATTTATGGAGGAGCAGAATCAATATTAGAAGGCAACACTATATCATAAACAGGATAGAACTCATTGGATGGATTAGTAAATACATGATTTGTGCCAGAGTCATGGAATTTAGAAATAGTGGAAAATATAGTATTTTTCCAGAAGACCACATGTTGGGATATGCGCAATTTGTTGGAGATGGGATCCCAACATCGAGATCCTTTATGTTCTATGCCATATCCTATAAAACAACAAAGATGAGCACGAGGTTTATAGTTTAGTGTATTCATGAGGCTGGAGTAAAACAAAGCAAACACATCTAAAAATTTTTAATGAATGATAGTCAGGAATCTTACCATAGATTCACTCAAAAGGAGCAATATTTTTGAGAACAGGAGTGGGGAGACAATTAATTGTGTAAACAGTAGTTAAAACTACTTCTCCCCAGAATTTTTTGGGACATCTTGATGACAAAAGGAGAGCTCTTATAGAATCTAAGATGTAACAATGTTTGTATATGGCTCTGCCATTTTGTTGAGAAGTATGAGCGTAGGACCTTTAAACTAGAGTTCCTTGGTCATGGAAGAACTGCAAAAGACTTGACTCTTTGTATTCCATAGAATTGTCAGTTTGAAAAATTTTAATAGGACGTGAAAACTGTGTGTGAACCATTTTCGCAAAATGAATGTAGATTTGAGGAAGTTCAGATCTATGCTTCATATAAAATAGCCAAGTAAAACGTGAGTAATCATCAATGAAAATAACAAAATAGGGCTTGCCACTAACTGTTGAAACTGGAGAGGGTCCCCAAATGTCAGAATGAACAAGTTCAAAAAGAGTATCAAAAATAGAATCATTATTATTAAATGATAAAGTAGGTTGTTTTGCAAGTTGACAATGAGTACATTGAAGTTCTGCAGCTTTTATATTTCCTAAAGTACCACTCGAAATTAAGGGACAAAGTTTACTAAAAGAGGCATGATTGAGTCATAAATGCCACTAAAACAAAGGAGACAAACTAGTTGTGGCAGACAGAGCATTATGAGGTATTTAAAGAGATTGAAGTTCAAATAGCCTCCCGATTTTGATTTCACTTCTAACATTTTGTCTCATCTTCGGATCTTGTACCTGACAACCATTAGAATCAAAATGCATAAATAATCCTAATTCACATATTTGACCAACAGAGAGAATATTAACAGCTAAGGAAGGCATAAGATATGTATCAGGTACAGTAAGAGTAGATGTGGAAATAGTTCCAACATGACTGATGCCCATTTTATTTCCATCAGCAGTATGAACAGGGACCAAAAAGTTATTTTTGATTTTAGATTGGAAAATGTTTGGATCAGAGGTCATATGATTGCTACATGCAGAGTTAATTAACCATTGATTGTTACCTGAGTAGACAGACATGGCACTAAAAGAGAAGACACTGAAAGATATAACCTTTTTGAATATGGATTCAAAGTCAGAGAGAGTGAAGGAGGCCACGAAAGGGGTAGAGGAGTTATGAGAGACAGCAGTATTGGTACTAGAGGACTTGGTTTCTGAGTTGATTTTGTACTTGGGATGATTGTCTCTAGGTCATGCTGGACGAGTAAGACAGTTACTTTTGACATGTCCTAGTTTCTGGCAATATCTGCACTCAATAGTTGGACAGTTAGAGAATGAGTGACCAGGTCGATTGCAATTCTTACAGTGTTATAATGAATGAGTCAATGATAGCCTATGAGTAACCAAAGCCTGATCAAAAGAAGTTGGTTTGTTAATTTGCAAGCGAGTTTCTTCAAAAATTAATTTCTTGACAGCAATTTCTAATGTTGGAAGAGGATCTCTGTGTAATAGAGATACACGAACAGGTTCATATTCAGACCAAAGAGCCATGAGAAATTAGATCAGATGGAGTTGATATTCAGTAATTTTGGCTTGGGAGAGCTGATTCTAGAGGAGTGGTATTTAACTCAAGAAATCATTGATAGATTGTCTAACTTCTTGCTTCATATTATTCAGAGTATTCCATAACTGATAATGATAAGCAAGACCAGAAATTGTATACCTGTTGTTAAGAAAATCCCAAATTTCTTTGACAGTATCAAATTGATTAAATTGAATGTGAATACTTGGAACAGATGTGTTATGAAACCAAGTAATGATCTGATGATTTTTGCTTTGCCAGTCATCAATATGATCATTGTACTTTGTTTCAGTTTCATCTTGAAGATGAATAGGTTTAGGAATTCCACTAGTGACAATCCTCTAGTATTTAATTCCAACGAGATAGCTTTTCATGCTACTTGCCTAAAGATTATAGTTAGTGCCATTTAAAATTGTCACAATAGGTTGAGCAGCATTAATTTTCTCCATAACTATAAGATAGAGAGGGAATTTCACAAATCCGGTAGTAAAAATGAGATTAGAAGGTCAAAAAATCTTAGGAACCGATTCTTGATGTGCGAAAAGCAGTACAAAAGTGGTCGAACTAGTAAGTCAAACCTAAAGTCAACTGGTTAGGCTAAATTGAACTGAGATGACACATGGCAGAAACTGACTGGCTGGCATCGGATGACAGGGCGCTGGTGTATTGATGACGTGACACGGATGATATGGCAGACAAGTAGATGCTAACATGGCAGAAGATTGGACCTCTTGGCTGACGTGGCAGATGACGCGTCGGGCATGTGGATGATGATGTGGCAGTGGACTGGGTATGTTGGCTGACGTGGCTGATGATGTGGCATTGATTACTGACGTGTCTGATGACATGGCACTGATGACTGGACAAATCATTATTGATATAAAGCAATTGGATGTTGACACGTGGCTGTTGCTGAAGTGTCTCGTCCCCTATCTCTAAATGCACATGGTGCCACGTGAGTTTCTAGGCTACTTCTTCAGGCGGTGCGTAAGAGCATATATGGTGGTTTTTGGAGCTCCGGCTGGTCTTGTTTTGAAACTTATGATGAGAGCTTTCTAATGGTATCCTTTTCTTGAATTATCAACGTGTTGCATATAATTGAATGAACAGTAATTTATTTTACAAATTAAAAACAAAATGTAAAAAACTGAGAATAGTTAGGCTCTGATACTATGTAAAATATCAAACAGAATTGTTAATGAAAATTAGAGAGAATAAGTTGTATTTCTTTGTGTCATTTACAGAAAATTTATAGGGTATTTATAGCCTATTCTAATATTATTAATGCCATTAATTATGGAGTTTATAAATGTGTTTATAGAAGGATATCTTGACTATTGAATTTGTAAATCATGTTAGATATTGAATAAAAATGTTACCAACTGGTGAACAGCTGGTGTCTTGACTTCCATGAATCCTGTCTTTGACTTTCATTAACAAAATTTATATCTCTATTATAAATTAAATTGTTTTAACTCTAAAATTGATATCTATTTAACGATAAATCTTTTAATATTATAAATTTATACTGTGACGAAATTCAACCTTAAATTTTTTTTAATGATTATAACTAATGACTGATATTTTGAAAAATTTACTGGCAAAATTTTTAAAAATTTTATGGTAATAACTATGAGTATACAAAAAAAATAAAATATTTTAATATTTACTTTTTAAAAAAATTCAATTGAACTTTTAATATAAAAATAATTATTATAAATTAATAATTAAGAAAATATAAATAAAAGAGAGTGAGATTGAAATATAAAGTTATGTTTGGTTCACAAAATAGAATACATAAAAAATATAATGACTATTCTTGAGAAATAAAATATGCTAAAAATAGAATAATTATTCTAATTTCATAATTTAATTTATAACATAAAATAACTATTTTATTCACATAAATGATCATAATATTCTAATAAATTAATTGCACTATTAATATTAAAATTAAATATAATTTTATGAAATTTTATTCAAATTTAAAAATGAAAAATAAAAATAAAAATATGAAAATAAAAAAAAAGACAGTAGCGATGAGTTTGGACTTGCCAATATTTTTTAAAAGAAAAAAATAGAAATACTCTATTCTATAATTTAAATAATACTAATTCTTTAATTTTTTTTGTGAAATATATATTTTATAAAAATTATAAAATTGCTATTTTATAAGATTAATATTTTTTGTTTAGAATTTGAATCAAAATTTAGAATAACTATTTCATATAAAATAATTATTCTATTTTTTGGTTATTTCATAAACCAAACATAGTTTAAAAGTTAGTGTACCTCTTTAAAATTGTCATGATTTTAAGTTTTGTATGGGTTTCTTTACTGTGTGATATGTTAATGCATAAATATATATATATATATATATATATATATATATATATATAAAAGATAACTAAAAGTTGCTTACAATCTAACGATTAGTTGGGTTTGGCTGGTCTCATTCCAATGGATTCTTGTCTTTCAAATATTTTTGGCAATCAATCACTTTTTGTTCTTTTCCCATGCTATTCGCGTGTTTTCATACTCTCCTTGTAAAGTTCCAATCATGCAACCATCATGTCTCTTTACTTGACACGTGCATTCCTTAGGATTTCCTAATAACACGATGACAACAAGACCTCAAGAGCTCACGGTTAGAAAAATTGTAACGGCCACATTATATTTACTACACCCGCCATTTTCAATTTCCGAAAATATAGGCACTGTTGCCATACAAACTTCATATCGTGCACAGAAAAACTTCCCTTAGAAGCTCACTCGCACGCAAACGCACACACAAAAACGCTCTGCAATTCCCAAAATTTCTTTTCTAGGGTTTATTTAGCCGATTAACTAACTTGCTCCCGCACTCAGTTGAAGTCTGGTATCTTCTTCTTCTTCGTCCTCCTCTCTCTTGCAATTTTTTTTTTTGTATTTTTTTGAAGTTTTGAGCTATATATAGCTCTAACTTAGTTTAGTGTTTGGTTGCTGAGAAAGTGATAGAAAAGGAGAGAAAAGTTATAATGTGACTGATTTTTTTTTTAGTTGTGAACACAGGCACATATGTTAGTTTGTTAGTTGTTACATGGAAAAAACAGAGTGTAGAGTGTTGATTAATCTCTTTGGATTCATTTTATTAATAGAAGGAAAAATCTGGTTTCAGGTTATTTGGTTGGTGTTGCAAGTTTTCATTTCTCTACTTCTTTTTCCTCTTAGTTTCTTTCTGTTTCTCAGGCAATCATAGAAATATAACTGGAAATAACTTCTTCTTTTGTGGGAGTAGTTCTGGTGTTACGTCATGGCATTATCTGATGAAGAGGGTGAGATCTTGCCACAACATGTGTCAAATTATCATTTTGTTGATGACAAGGATGCACCTGTCTCGTTTTCGATTTTGCCAGTCCAGTGGGACGTCAGTCAGGTGTTGAGAAACTTGGAAAAATCTATAGTTCTGCGTGGAACTTGCAGTAATGGGATTCAGAAAGTCTACTTGCCTGTTATAGCTTGGAAGTTTGAACTTTCTTATGTGCAGCCAGAAATATATGTCCTCACTAAGCGCAAGAAATGGGTCATGCTTCAAAAGCCAAGAAAGGCTTTTGAGCGTATTATCAGGAAAGTGTTGGTCACAGTTCACTGGCTTCATTTTATTAAGAAGAATCCGGATGCATCTGAGAAATTTGTGTGGAAACATTTGCAAAAAACTTTCAGGTTTGTTTGTTTTCTATGTAATTGACTCTGTTAGCTACACGTTTTTGTTTGCTTTTAACATTTAACCTTGTGCATTTTGCAGCTCATATGATGTTTCACCGTCTAAGAAGGATCTACTGCATCACAAGCAATTAATTAATGAAGCAGCAAGAAGGGATAAAGATTTAGAAGCATCTGTGGTAGGGAGTCATATTTATGGTATATCTTCCTAGGTGGAAAGCAATTGTCTTTGAGGTCCACATCATCTGTTTTTAGTAATATTGTTTATGTGCTTCAGTGTATAAGATAACAAACTCTTAAGCAATCTAACAATCGTTGTGTTCACAGTTTGGCAAGTGTTGAGCTGAATATCTATGACAATTGAAAGAAAGATGATCACATTTATTTAATTGTTTCTGATTATTCTTACTGATGGATAAATTGGTCATTTTGCAATATACAGTATGCTATTAAAAACTGAAATTCTGGAAAGGATATATTGTGTCTGAGCCATCCAATGAGTTCATTTAAGTTTCAAACAACTGGAAAATGTAAAAAATAGTCATATTGAGAAAAGTAAGGTAAGGTATGACTAACTTTATCCCGAACCGCACCAACATACATTCTGATGTTGCTTGACCTTCATTCTGATCCTTTTTTTGATAAACTTGGTTGTCCTTATGATACTTGCAATTTAGCTTGTGAATTACTCCAAAATGGTTTCCATTTTATTTGGTTTAGTATGTTATTTCTAGTATGGAGTTGTTTACTCTCTTGCTTGGATTAAGATTTTTAAATTCCCCAGCGGACACAGTTGTGATCTGATATGTGAAATGATTGATCTCTTTAACAGTCTTTTCGTATCTTTGTTGGGAAGTTTGAGATGGATACTTTTTATGAGGTTAGAGCTGACAGATAACTCTCTCTCCCCTTTTCTTTTCCTTTGTATAGTTATTTTTCTTTATTTTTTTATAGATTTTTTAAAAATTTTTCTTGCCTGGGTTGGCAGGATGTTCAAAAAACAAATATTGATGAAGGAGAGGACATTTTTGATACAGTTTGTGTAATTTGTGACGATGGTGGTAACATTTTGTGGTATGCTCTTATTTCATAATTTCAATTTTTTTCACTGGTTTTGCACCTTTTCACAGTTCTTTTTTTCATAAATTTTGCCTGTAATGTTTATGCGTTTCTAATCACCTAATGCCTTATTTTCTCTGGACTTTCTATTTAAAAGTGGAATGTGAAGGTGGATGAACCCAATAATGAAAATCACTCTGAAATCTGGTGATAAATTGAGATTGCTTTGGACTTCAGTTCATTATTTCTGTGGCAGTTCCTTAATAATCATTGATCACTTTATTTCGTTTTTTTGAGCCTACTTTGAGCATGCAAACTGCATCATTATGTTCGTAATTTTTGACAGTATCATAGAAGTAGAAATTAAAAATATCATTGCACCTGGATTTTTGTAGAAGCTATAACGTGATATATGATAAATTGTGTCATGTTTAACTATCAAAGTAAAAGATGATATATGATTGTGATTTTCCATTCTCAAAAGAGCTGTAGGAACATAAGAGTACCATGCGCAAAAAATGACTTGTTGGCAGTAAAAAGACAGGTATACTTCAGTGAGATTTTTTTGGCAACTGACCTAATAATTCAGCCCAAATTTTCTTTAAATTATAATTGAGATTCCATTCTGCATTTTATCATATTGCTTTTATAGATCTTCTAATTAATAGCTCTAAGCTGAGCTCATCTATTTTACATCTTATGCCTCATTTCAAGTTCCTACAAAAGGCTGCTGATGATAAGGATGACTTTCTCTTTGCTTAACCAAGAAAATACTGTTAAATTAGTCTTTCTTTTCTTGTATTTGATTATATGATACAATATGCTCTGATTTAATGCAGTTGTAATGGGAGGTGCTTGAGATCATTTCATCCAACTGTTGCTGATGGGGTGAACTCTCATTGTGCATCTCTTGGCTTCAGAAATAAGGCTGAATATGAAGTAAGAACCTTCTTCGATAGACATACAAATTGGTTCCTCTTCACTTTTCTTCTATTTCTATTATCTTGCCTTCTGTAAACATAAAATAGTTGCATTGTTTTTTCCTTAGCAGTTCATATAAAATTTTACCCATGGAGAAGGATAGATCCAATGCTTCTATTTATAATGGTGTTTGGTCATTTGCAGGCAATTCAAATATTTTTGTGCAAGAATTGCCTTTATGAGCAACATCAATGCTTTGCTTGTGGCAGATTAGGCTCTTCTGCTAGATCTTCTAATCAAGAGGTAAGGTGTTCTGATAGTTCTGGACAAGTTTTTAATCTGAGTCATTTATTTTTATCCTCCTTTGAGCTTTAACAACTTTCAGGTGATGTAATTTGAAAAAAAAAAAAAATTCTCTATTAAAACTTTTGGCATATTCATGCTAGATTAATATACATGCTGATATACACTTAGACTTTCTGGTTGCGATGGCTTGCTTTGTTAGTGTATTACACTCAGTTATTAATTAGCGATACATTTCCAACAACTGAGGCTGCTGAGTGGATCACCTTAGCAATTGCAGATTATGGAGAATAAAATTATATTAAGAGCACATTCCTGCCATACAAGAATTCATAAGGTCTCCTTTGAAGTAAAATCAACCCCCTCGTTGATCTTTCCAAGCCCATCTCTCTTTTTTCTCAATATGTTATGACTATTCTTTGCTAAATGCAAATGGATACCAATGTCTGCTGTTTTTGGCTTATTGTAGAATTATATATTGTAGAAACTCCATGGGCCTTGAAAGTGCCTGGGCCCCAATGATATCAATGGTAGGGTTGGAAACTCACATTGCACAAAACCAATTGGCTTGTATTAAGGCCCAATCTATTTCACATATATTTCACTTCATATTTTTATACTTTTCCCATATAGGATTATATTTTCTAACACTCATTCTCAAGTGCAACTGGATCCGGACCAGTTATCATTTGCCAAAGATGGGTCTACTCTTAGAGGCGCATTACAGACACCTAGGCCTAATTTTTTGAGGCCCTAGGTCAATACACGGGTCTAGATTCCTCTGCTGACCTAAACTCTAGGTTTTTAAATATGAGTCCAGGATTATCCAGTTGTTGGGTCATCTTCAGCTCCGATACAATGTAGAAATTCCATGAGTCTTGAGAGTGTTGAAGCAAATGATATCAATGGGCATATAAATGGGGTTGGAACCTCACATTGCATAAAACCAGTTAGCTTGTGCTAAGGCTCAACTTACTCCACATATATTCCAGTTTATATTCTTATATTTTTCTCATGTGGAATTGTATTTTCCAACATATATAATGTTTAGAAGGGCGCGTGCTCCAATTATAAGATCACGATTGGAATCCAGATCTGTATGTATGTGTTTGGCAAAATGTGAAGTGTTCTAATGAGTGTGTATAAATACTAAATTTTGTTTTTTATTTGTCTTCAAGGTCTTCCCTTGCGCTTCTGCTGCTTGTGGCCATTTCTATCACCCAGAATGTGTTGCAAGACTGCTTCATATTGGCAATAAAACTGAAGCAGAAGAACTTACAGCTAAAATTGCTGCAGGGGAATCATTTGTCTGCCCTGCTCATAAATGTTATGTATGTAAGAAATGTGAAGATGCTGATGTTGAAGAGTTGCAGTTTGCAATGTGTAGACGTTGTCCTAAAGCATATCACAGGAAATGCTTACCTCGGTATAGTCCTATGCCTCATAGTTTTCACTTTTCAATAACTTATCTGCAAGCTAATGTTGTTTGACATGTTGGATTTATTGTCAGGGACATTGTTTTTGAGCGTGATGAATATAATTTACAAAGGGCTTGGCCTGGTCTGTTACCAAATCGACGGATTCTGATATTCTGCATGTAAGAATCATTGCGGGAACTCTAGTTCAATAAAAAGCTTGTTTATGTGGTTTATACATCTTACATCAGATTCCTTATGGAACTTGGATGCAAATTATTTTAACCAGGGAGCATGCTATTGATAGTCAACTACAGACTCCTACTAGAGACCATCTATTATTTCCTAATGTAGAAAGAGCACACTTTTCAAAGATGATATCAAGGGAAAGAAAGGTCATGATAGCAAAGAGAAGCAATCTTTCTGAAGGCTTTGCTATAGATCTAACTGCGGCAAAGAAGCAAAAACAGCCCAAAATGCTCATTGATGGTGCTGAACGTGGTGGTTCTTCTAAGATGGAGAAAAAATGCCAGATACAATATTTTGAACCCTTGAAGAAATCAAATACAACTAATCCAACTAAAAAAACATTGCAGCAGAATGTCAACTCTGTCTCTGCCAGATCATCTGCAGCAAATGCAACAAAATTGCTTTTCAGTAACTCAGTGATAAACTTGGGATCTGCTCCTCTCAAGTCTAAACAGCAGAATGTTGCCAGCAGCGAAGTCAAGAATACTTTTCTTGATAAACCAGTGATTAAAAAAGTCATGCCTTCAGCTGATGCTGAAATGGAAAAAAGGTAACTAGTTTGCCTTCATATTCCCAAACATAACTGCCATGACTTTTTATTGAGGTACACACACACACACACACACACATATACATATACATATATACATATATGTATGTAATATATATATATATATATATATATATATATATATATATATATATATATATATATATATATATATGTATATACGTATATGTGTGTGTGTGTGTGTGTGTGTGTACACACACACACACACACACACACATATATACATATATACATACATACATATATGTATATATGTATATGTATATATGTGTGTGTGTATGTATATATGTGTGTGTGTGTGTATAAACCTTGAATTTTGAAGTTCCTCTGCATGACATCAGGACCTTTTTCCCTTCTGAAATGTAGAATTCTGTCCCTGATGGATGATGTTACTTCGTCATTTGATGTTGAAGAATTTATGGAAAGGAATGCCCCAGTTACACATTTATACTGCTCCAAAAATGTACTGGACAGATCCATTACTCTTGGACTGGTGGAGGGTTCTGTGAAGGTGTGTTGATATATATATGAAATGTGGATGTAATGTGAAACGTGGATACTAATAATTTTTTTACACATATGACTTCATACTTTCTAGTAGGCTATGCGAACTGCATTACAGAAGCTAGAAGAAGGATGTAGCATTGAGGATGCAAAAACTGTTTGTCATCCTGGGATTCTCAAACAGATATTAATATGGAAGGTTAAGTTGCTGCCTGCTACATTTAATTTTGTTAGATGTATACTTCCTGATTGTAATTTACTGTACTGTTATTTGTCCATGTCTTTCTATTTATTATGTAGGATCTCTTTTTTCTCATAATATGCTTGTGTCGTATATTTTAATGGTAAGATTTTATTGCACATCTCTATCATATCATGCTAATACGATGTTTTTAGAAGCCACTTTTTTAGAAGAATTGCTTTTTCCTTGACAACTTGCATAGAAATTTACTCAAGTAGGACTATGTTGCATCAAGAAGATACTACATGGAAGATGAATTTCTATTTGTTAGTGCATAATTGTCAACCACTCAATGATAATTGTATTTTTGCTTGAAGCCATATCTATGATATCCCTTGCCATATGCTATGCTATAATTTAAGAGAGAGTTTGTGTGTTTGTCTGGGAATGCTTGGCTGTGATGCTACGCTATTATTTAGGAGAAACTGTGTGCATGCTTCCACCTCAGCCTGTTCTCTTTGAAGTGATTTACTGTTAATAATCTTTTGGACTGTCATTTATATGGGGTTCTTCTTTTAAATGTTTTCAAGGTCAGATGGCAAAATGGATGTGTGGTTATTTGTCTTCTGCCATGTTTTTTTATTAGGTTTTGCTTGCGCGAAACGGGTCGATGTCAGCATTCAGCTCTCACCTTATACATATTGCTTATTTTTTTATAATAAAGATCTAATGTTTACTTCTGCAAGCTTACTGATTTGTTGCTCATATTTTGTAGACAAAGCTTAAAATATATCTTGCCCCTTTTCTCCATGGAGCACGCTATACATCTTTTGGTCGCCATTTTACACAAGAGGCAAAGCTTAAGGAGGTAATATTTGTCTCTTGCTTTTTGTCAAAAGCAGTTGAATTTAGGCACAGGAACTCCCTTTTAAGGATTTAAGTGGAAACATGGACATGTCAAACTTATGTAAACAATTAAACAAACCATACAACTTTCTTTAGGCCCTTTTTGTTTGGGCTAAAATACATTTTAGCCCTTGATGTTCGCCTCTAACTACTCTAACTACAAATAAGAATGGTTTTTCAAAATTGCAGATAAGTTTACTCTGGCTTTTCTTTCTGTGTGTGTGTTTGTGTATTATATATATATATAGAGCTTAATTAAAAAACAATATATACATGGATAGTCGATTAAACAGTATATACTGTTAATATCTAAGGTGTGTTTCACATCATTGTACTGTGTTTGAGAAAGATAAACCTTTTTTAAGGAGAATAAAATGAAGATAAACCTCTTTTAAGGAGAATAAAATTTTGAATCTGTTGATTAAAGGAAAATAAAAGTTATTTATAAGGCAGATTTTCTTTGTTTATTGTCATGAAAGCTCAAAACCACAATTTCAAATTATTTTTTTTTCAATATGCCAATATTTAGTGTGTTCTTTTTCAAAAAAGCAACTTCAACCTTAAGGCTAAAGTCACTTTAAACCTTTCAGATTACAAAAGAGAGAGCAAATTCCAATTTAGCCCTTGAGGTTAGGCAGAATTCACTAGTGGGGACCTATAATCAAAGATTAATTTCTAGATATATATATATATATATATATATATATATATATATATATATATATATATATATATATATAATTTCTAGAGTTTTCAACGAATTGTAGGGACTAAAATTGTTAATTTTGAAACAAGAAGAATCAGAGTGTAAATCATGGTCAATCTCATGGGATTTTTAGTGATGTACTAAAAATATTGTATGCCTGTCTGCGCAGATTGTTTTGTCATTGTGTTTCCTACTTGTATAATTTTTAGTTTTTATGCTTCCTGAACCTTTAAAATTGGTTAATAATATAGTTATATTCATTTTGGGGTCTCTGCATGGGAATCCTGCTGATCAGTAAATGAATCACAGGGTAAGCTAACAGTCTGAGTTTGTTGTCCAGATTGTTGATCGGCTCCAGTGTTTTGTGCAAGATGGTGATACTGTAAGAAATTAGCTTCTATGATTAAATGTACAGAACATTTCAATTGTTATTTTTTGGGCATAATTTTATGTTAATTGGTGTTGATGGTCATATATTAGTGAAACACAACTGCAAATTTTTTTAATCATATGCTTTCTTAAATGCTTAAATGTAAGCATCAAGAATAAGTTTTGGGATATTCCATTGTGTTCTTGACCTTGCTTAACAATTTTTATATTGCTTTGATATGCTAATTGTTTTATGCTCTCTAAATGTTTGATTTGGCTGTAGATGCTATTTTAATCTTCTCCTTATTATCGTCTTTCTCATACTGTGTACTAATTCCGTTAAACAGATAGTCGACTTTTGCTGTGGTTCTAATGATTTCAGTTGTCTGCTGAAAGAAAAGCTCGAAAAAACTGGGAAATCATGCTTCTTCAGAAATTATGATATAATACAAGCTAAGGTACCACTGACCTCTCTTATAATGGTCTCTGAGGACTATCATTGCTCTGTGTGCATCGTGTCAGTGCATTCTGCAATCCTAGTTCACAACATGAAATTCCAATTGGTGTCAATTCTTGTGAGTTTCTACTTCAATTGCTAAAGAATTAATTGGAGATATGGAGTGTATATCAATAAATAAAAGGTTCTTATGCTGTAATGTGGGCAGAGATCACTTCAATATTATATGTTGAAAAATACTTCAGCCCTTATTTGGTGAGCCTCCTTTTTCAAAGGGACTAATAGCGATCTGGCTATACCAAAGGCTGAATCTTTGGAATGTAAACTAACTGCTGCTTGTTTGAAGTGTTATTGGCCTTAAGGATTGGCATCTTTATGGATAGGAGGAAGCTGTATTCCTTTTTGGATCAAAGTTAATACTATTCATCATTTTGGTTCTTAAGAAGTGTAAACAGCTGAATTTGATTTATTTGACAAGAATGTGCGTGCAATCTTCAAAACTCAACTTGATTCTTTTGTGTTTGATGCACATGGTTATAAGGTATGCATAATACGAATTACTCACTAACTTATTCAGTGTTCATTTTGCAGAATGATTTTTGTTTTGAGAAGAAAGATTGGTTGAAAGTTGGTTTAGATGAATTACCTGATGGTTCACGATTGGTAAGAGCAAATGGTTTAGTTGATAAGCTAAAGCTTAAGTGTTTATAGTTTTTGTTTCTGACATTTCACTTTATTAGATAATGGGTCTGAATCCCCCCTTCGGAGTGAAAGCATCTCTTTCTAATATGTTCATTGATAAGGCACTTAAGTTTAATCCAAAGCTCATTGTTCTTATCACTCCAAAGGAAACTGAAAGGTGAACACTTTTAATTTGTGTCTAGTTTGTGTCAGCAAAACCGAAAGGCTAACTTTACTTCACTTGTGATATTTTGGTGGTTTATCA